>CM052209.1:56461-215889 GCA_028454225.1 Lasioglossum leucozonium
AAAAAAAATGTAAAACCCATCCTTTAAAGAATATACAATCATATGTTCCCAGATATACCTTAGTCCAAAACCGAATTCATCCTGCGAAAACCCATCCTCCTGCTACATTACTAATATACATGCTCATATTACTACTCGAATTTCTACTAATCTGAATTTGTCTTCATTTAGAAAATGTTAAAAAATTAAAAGTTCTAATAAGCTCTACTAATTCTTATGCGCCGCAACTTATGTAACATTCATGAAATCTCTACAGTTGATTTTTCTGTTTCGCATTATTGTGAGATACTGTAATGAGATTTTATCTTCTTCTCTGATAGTAAAATGGAAAATATGAAATAGATAAGTTCGACCTGTCCGGTAGTTGGCAGTGGTGCACGCGCATGTGTATCAGTGCGAAACAGAGATACTAACTTTGTCAGCCCGCGCGATGCACCGGTTGATTTTCAGAGATGCTAACTTTGCGACACGTCGCCCAAATTCCGACAACCAACTAGACCGCATGGCGGTACGCAAAATAGCTTTGCTCTGGATCATGCACACAATATACACTGACGCACGAACATAGCTAGAACCCGTGGCAAAAAGTGTTCGATCGCATCATTTAAAAATCGCATAATTTTCGCAGACATTTTGAAGAATTAAAAATTAATAACTTTTTCAAAATTCGACTAAACAGCTTGAGTTTTTTTTTTTTTGAGACGTTAAAGGGATAAGTTTTCTAGCTAATGTTTAAATAATTTCTTTTTTAAACTGTTATTCGTCGCAATTTCGGAGGAAAAAATGAAGGTCACGATTTTCGAATTTTTTATCTGTGCCTGTAATGAAAATTTGGTAGGTATAAGTAAGTTATACAATATACATGTCCAAAGTTTCATCGAAATCGATCAAGGTTGTTGTGAAATATAGATGATTGAAAATATAAAAAGTTGTAATAATCCGCGATTTAAATGATTCGCAAACCCTAAATTCAAAGATTTTTACATGTTACGATGCCCATAGCTTTTTTATGCGTCAACCGATTTCGATGAAACTTTGTTCATGTATTGTATAACTTACAATTCGATTTACAAAACACATGTTTGAAATATTCATTACCTGTATCACCTGTATTACTACCTGTACCACAGCACCCACTGTATGTAGGAAGCGGAGTGCGAATAAGCGAAGGTTAAAGATAACATTTTAAAAATATTTTCATCTTTTTAATATTTAAAATTCGTCAACTATTTCTGCGATAAATGCATAAAATCCGCCGTCCGTTTATTAATGTTTTCTAAATTGCCATGTAATAATTCACAAACGTTGCGGTAACTAATATTCCAGTAAAAAAGGGAGTAAGCGAACCGCGCGACAGAGAATTTTTCATAAAACCTCATCATTTAGCAGGCTTTCGCCTGCACGCCAAGTTTCTTTGACGTTGCATCTGCTAAAAATCTTTCGTAGCTCAAAGACTGGTGCCGGTCGCGCAGCGAGGAGATGGCGCGAAAATGAGAAATATGCTGGATTACGTACTTTGTAAGTTTTACACGGAATTTCGGGGAATTTCGTGTAATTTATTGTCGCACGGGCCCGGCTATCGTCTATCTAAATATAGATAAGGCCTATTCTCTCGCGGCGGAAAGTCGTGCGGTGCGAAATTCACGTAGAACTGGGACATAATAAGGCTGGCCGTATGTACGAAACCTGTGTTAGTCGGCTCCGATTCACAAGCTTGACTATACATACATACGCATATTCACCAGAGAGAGAGAGACTTACTCACTTTATCGGCCGACCAACCCCTACGCTTTTTGACGATGCAAATCCGAAAATCCTCGGTTAGTATTTTACGTACCCACCGATTCCCGAACGAGGAGCCTGGCAAATGTGGCCGGAAAATGCGGAGGGTACACTTGAAACGTGGATTCGCGTTTAACCGCGTTATCATATGTTTAAATAAATTCCACGGGGCATGTAACGCCTCTCGAAGGTAACGCTAAGGCGATTCCGAAAGCACACTGGGATTCTATGTATACTGCTGAAAATTCACTAACCGTTTTTCAGTGCTCTCTTTACTACTCGAAATTCCCTAGCAGCCAAACGATGCGATAGAAAGCATTTTTTCAGATTTAAGAATACGCGAACATGTAAACCACCAAGCATTGATGTTTGTCTGAAACTTATTTGAATTGCGTTACCGGAAATGTCTAAAAAATGGTGACAAAACTTAACTGGTGCACCCTGTATAGTTAGATGAGTTCATAATTATGAAAGTGATATCTAATTGTACTTTTCGAAAGTGTACCAAACGACGATATTGTATGTATCGTCGTTCGGCACTGAAGGGGTTAGAGGATTACATTTGAAACACTAAATGAATTCCATATAATGTTGAAATAACAAGTAGTATCTAACGGTTAATTTTTGAAAATATGGTAAAAATTACATTAAATTAATTTGGTTTAAAATAATGTGATGTGAAATAACTGAGAAACTCCTTTTTTTTTTGTTAACTTCGACTTAGACCACTTTCATAATTATGGGCTGAAATAACTGAATATTTGAAAATTCTCAAAATATTTGAGAATTGCGAACATTCTCCAGGCTATTTGTTTCGACGTGTATTACTAAACGGCAGTATCTTGTTCAACTACCTAATATTACGGTCCTAATTGGACTAACATTCGCGTATTTCACTATCGTCCTCCGTTTTGTTTGGTCGTGATTCTACTCTCGGGTGCCCTTAACGACCTGTGCGACAATCGCCGGTTTTCACTAGTTTTCTCTTCTACCATCGTTCTTCGTTTTGTTTATTCATCGTTGTACCGTCGGATGCCAGAAGAGCCTCAGTGACAATCGCCAGTCTCCACCAGGGTTTGAAACGAAAATAACTGTTTAAAACTGTTGTTCATAGGGTCACCTAACCACAGTGAATAAACACTTATGTCTAGACTGCGGCAATATCTTGATGCAAAATAAAACCAAGGCTTCGTAAAACGAATAGTCGCATATTTTATGGCACTTGCTCTAATGGTATGTTCCAGGAGCATAAAGAAGACTCTCTTCTACATTCTACATGAAACAGGTTTGCAAAGTGTCTTCTTCTCTTTTCACTGAGAAGCATTTTTAGTTTTGAAAGTAGTCCCGTAGTCTGTATTAGAAATATTACAATCTATAAATTAGTTTCAGTCGTTTCCGATGTAAGCCTCTTACAAAATTAAAACTGGTTTGTGATACTGAATAAAAAGACGAAATGAAATAAGACCGACATTTTGAAATATTGTATGTATAGCAAACATTCAGCCAAGAGAACGTTTTATTTTATCACGTTGAACGCATAACATTTTATCATCTAAAAAATCGCTATACACGAACATCTTCGTTAGTTTAATAAAAAATTCATTTTATTTTTATTTATTTCATAAAAATCTGTTCGTTTAACAAAATATCTTTTCCCATGGAATGTTTATTGAAAGAAAACCTTTTATCTTTAGGAATTTCTTCAAAAAGTACAATAAAAACTCCGTGCAAAACAAGGCATTTTTGAATGTTTATTAAACAAGTTTTATTTTACAATACAATATTATGTAATTTATTTTATCGACTAAATGGTATGAAAATCGTAGCAATAATAATTAACAATTTCAAAAGAACTATTGAACGGAAAAGATTCTAGCCTTCCTGTCATAAGAGAACTTGTCTAGAATATGTACCAGGTAAACGTTCATATAAAATTGTTGTATAACTTAAATAAGACCATAGAAATTCTGCATGTAGTATAATATGTATATGTATTTTCATAATAGAAAATATAATGTGCATCTGCTTTGTAACAGATGTTACGAAATGTTCGATCTAATATGTATATGCCTCATATTTCTGACCTTGTGTGATATTGGAAGTCATTTTGTTGCATACGAGTGAATTCGTATTCACCCACGGTTTCACGATGTGACAACAACAAAACACGTAGTATTCCATTTAAAAACTCGAAGGTCACCTTCGTTTCTCGAAAAATAACGTAGACAGAAGAAATTGACACAGCAGGTGTTATTGTAACTGGAAAACATCTTTTTTGACAGCTTTTTTTCATTAATATCTGAAAAACTAATAAAAACCCACCGTGTAAAATTTATATTCAGGATTATCTCCCTCCTCCTTCCCACTCCTTAAAGTATCAGCTAAAAATTTTGTGTGGGTCTTTCGGCACTATATCCTTTTGACCTTCCGAATGAAAAAATCGCCTCGAGAAGAGAAGGCTTGTCCGTTCTGGCAACAGGGAATTTTCTGTTCGGCATCTTTTGTTAGCAGCGGAATATCTGAACCCATCAACGCAACTTGCCCTATGTAAGTATTCGACAGCTTGAGACGCGCTCGCCGCGTGCAGTCGCTAAGGTCGCCGAAGGTGGGCGCTAAGGTGGGCGTTGATTTGTTCGCGACTGTTCGCCCGGCGAAACAGGTTTCGCGGAGGTAATAATGAATTAATTATCCTCGGGTGCGTGAAATTTTGGACGTGAAACGGTTCCGAGGAATAAATTTATCCGTACACCCTTTTTCAAGAACGGAATCAAGTCATCATAATAAGCATTAATATCGCGGTTTTCTCTTTTTGCGGATAAACCCGGAGATGCTTTTATAATGGATTTATTAAGACGTTGCGCGCCATGTGGTCGGTTTCATTGATCATACCAACTCGTTTGCATTTCGTTGTTGGAAGTTTGCTTTATTCTGCCACAAAAGATTTTTGAATATTGCGAGAGATGACCTTCGAACGACACTTCTGGAACGACTGCACTGTCACTGGAATAAAATTTTCTAGCACATACATATATAATAAACAATCACTCCCACTAATGTTCGGACAGTCTTAAAATGACGATAACTTTTTTTGAATATTTGGACCATACGACTTTGCATTTTACAACCCCACTTTCTTTTTCAATTACTATCCTTCTCCACGTTCGTTATTTATTTTTTAAAATAAAATATTAACTATATAATACTTTTTTTTAACTAAAACATAACAAAAATTATATGCATATCCATACATTTGCGGCGGGGCAAGTTGTTACAATAAGGGTAAAAGAATCAGTGACATCGAAATTAGATAATCGAAATAGATTAAAAAGTAAGCATCGAATAATATTTAGCCTTAATAATCGCGCGTTCTTCTGCTTTTTTTTATACATAATGATCGGAACAACTTATCATACAGATTTCCATTAATCAAATCGATTTAAGACGACAAGGTAAACAGGTTTGATTAATAATAAATAACGGTATTCCGTCTTCGAAATTTCCATGGAAGAACCTTACTCGAGTGCTCGTGAGAAAATGGAAATTCCGTAAGTAATCTCGCGCCTAATCCTATCAATGTTAATCTTGTCTAGCGTTCCGCGGAGCGAGCCATAATGGCGTAGAAAATTAGATTTTCGTCCGGCTGTGATAATGCCTAATTAATTGGGCTAATATTAATCATGAGCGAGTCTAGTGTTAAGAGACCGCAGATTATTTCAGCAATAATTATTCTCTTGTCGACGAGTGGACGTGTTCGGCGCTCTTTGGGACCACTTGGAGCGCGCCAAGTGCACTTCGTAGCGCTCTCGAACTCGCTCTTCTTCTCCGTTTCTTTCTTTCTTTCGTTCTATTCCGCGTATCCGCGCATAATTAATCCCTGTCGCTACTCACGCGTATGCGTGACAAGAAAAAAAAAATGAAGCCACTTGGGGAAGAGGACAAAATCCGAAGGTTGCGTCTACGCTTGCACATTCGGTAGCTACACCTGCCGTATCTTCATCTATTCCTGTTGGTTCGTGTCGGGGTCGGGAACCCGCGATAGTCTCTTGGCCTTTTACTTGCCAATTAGCGGCAATTTTACCCGATAATTGGCAAAAACACTGCAGCCTAGCGAGTCTCAAAGCGATACACGAATGTTAACGAGCTATCGAATTCAGTTGCTGGCTATTAGACAGAAGCCGAGAAAAACGTCATGCTGTTTTACAACATGTTGTTTAACTTTCACGATGTCGTTTACCGCTCTCTTATTAAATTAGACGACAACATTGAAATTTTTTTTTTACCTCCGAAAATTAATTTTAATTAACCGTTAAAAAGGTGTCATTTTCAATTTCGCGCTATTTCTTATTTGTGGAGATTAGTATTATCATTCTTCCACACGTGGTTAGTAGAATTGTAAAAAACTGTTAATTGTAAAAAGAAACAGCGGTTTTGTATAATTTAGAATATAATACAAATATATTATATAAAATAAAAATTCCATAAAGATGGAAATCCCTATAGCATTTTTTGATCGAATCGCTGTGTAACATTTGCATTCTAAAATCGGACGTTCCATATGCAGCAAGCTAACAATTAAAAAGTTCGAAGAAGCACAAAGCTATAGATACTTACACAACGCGAGCGGAAGGGTTAAAACCCCCCCCCCCCAAAAAAAAAATTGCACAAAAAGGCGAGAGATTACAAACCATTACAATTATAAATCATTGCGTCGTACGATCGGAAAAAGACTGAAACTGTTGCATCCACCTGATCATGTGTTTCTCCTAAAAAGAGTTCTCGAACTCTTTCGAGGCGTGATTCGAGGTACCGGCTTACTACGGACCGCGCGGCATATGCGCTAGAGGAGAGCGTGCTGTGTGATCCGCGCCTGGATGCGTGCGAAGAGCGTGCGCACGACCCATGATAGATCGTTAAATCATTCCCGGTGATCGGATATCCGTCTAGTGGAAGCAGAAGAACGTTTTTTTTCGAGCAGCGGCACGGAAACCGGCTGAAATTTTGCACGGCCGGAGGCCGGGACAGGGACGTGGCTGCGTGGTACAGTTCCCACGTACCTTTTGCACCCTCTCCGTCCTCTCCGCAACATGGCCACCATTGGGCACACCGTGCAAGCACACCACCATCGTCGTTCGTCCATCGGCCTCGCACGAACAAGCCTCCGAACCGGCGAGAAAGAGGGAATGGGACGCATAGAGGGTTACAGAGAGAAAGAGAATAAAGAGGAAAGTGCTAGAGAGAGAAGGAGACTGGTGTGGACGCAGAATCCGAAGAGGAGCAGACGGTGGACGGGGGGTAACTGCGAGAGGTCGAGAGAAGGGGGGGGGGGGGGAGAGAGAGAGAGAGAGAGAGAGAGAGAGAGAGAGAGAGATAAAAAGACTCTCTCCCACACGGTGGCGCTAAAATAAAATGACCGGCGAGAGGAATGTCGAAGTTCTTTCTCTCTCTTTCTCTTTTCCTCTCTCTCTCTCTCTCTCTCTCTCTCTCTCTCTCTCTCTCTCTCTCTTCGCTGTGCCGTGGAATGGCTCCAAGTGCCTTCGGATGAGAAACGTGAGAGCGAGGGGAAAGGAGGACCGCTGAAATCATACATAGGTAAAAGAAGTCTTTGAGAAGAAATAGAGGAGGATAGAGGAAGAGTCCGAGGACCGACAGATCGAGTCGGATCAGCCATGTTGCCTCTCTCCGAAGCGTCGTCCTTTTGGCTTCCTTCCTTCATATGCGTTCCGTTCGGTCGTTCGCTTCTCTTGCTTTCCCTGTCGTTCTTATCGCTTTCGATTTTTTTTTGCGTTCCTCGTCCTCCTCTCTCTCTCTCTCTCTCTCTCTTTCTCTCTCTCTCTTTCCCCGTTCTATTATTCTCCTTTTGCCATCGATTTCCTCTTTCGTATGGTATTTCGATTCCGGAGACTCTAGGAGGACGAGTAGGAGGAAGAAGACGATGAGAATGTTACTCTCGCTTGGTCCCTACGTGTGTGTCGGCAATTTGTTCTAAGTCATCGTGTCTGGATGGCTGCGAGATGGTCCATCGAGGTTTCCACCGTACAGGCCAAGTTCATTAGTCTTCGATGGCCGGTGTAATACGGTGATATTTGTTTTCCCTGGGAGATCCAACCGCCGCCGTCGGTGAACCGCTCGATTCGAGCCGCGCGCAGCCTGTGAACGTTCGGTTGTTTGATATTTGGATAGTATTTTCACGGGTATGCCTGCTGCTTGCCCACCATCGGCATCACCATCGCCATCAACATCGTTCGGAACGTCCGCGGGTCTGCTGCGTACCGGGAAACCAGTTCGAATCCGGACGAGCGAACGTTCAAAAATTTTGTTAGCCCGTTCGATCCGGTCCAAGTCACTTGTTTGAAATTCGATCGTATTTTCGTCGTGTACACATCGCGCTGCGAGGCGGCATCCAGTTCAATTTGTACCCGTGTAGATACAGTGTTCGAACTCTTATGGGAGTCGGCGGAAAATTAATAAAACTACTGAACTAATCCATTTTCGATTGGAGACCCTTGAAATTATGGAATAAATTTTTTCATCCAAGCACATATTGAAATAAAAATTGCACAAAATCTAAATAAATAAATAAATAATAATAATAATAAATAGAGCCTTGTCCTTTTAGTGTTAGGTAAGTTTAATGTTAATGAATACGACAATCTAGTATACGAAATTGCAGTTCTGAATTATGAAAGTTATGGATGGTTTGTCGATTTATGGCTGATTTCCAAAATGAGGATCGTCGCGGAGGTTCAAGGCGAACTACCTTTGAACATAACGCGTGCGTAAAGTATTGGGTCTGACAACAGCATATGGGCTGAGTCACACAATCGGGACAAGTTACACTTTTCGCTTGCGGCCAGACGGAACGAAAATATTAGAGGAGAAGTTTCTCGAGTCTGCTAAATCGGGATCTTACTTCTTTCGGAGCTCATTTTACGGGTTCATTTTTTACATAAATGCTTCTGTGAATCAGACGTGTTTATCAAGATGAACTTCAGCTACAATCCTAAAAATATGGAATTCCTTTAAGTGCATTTTTAACGTTTTATACAATGTAAATAGATTTATGAACGCGTCTTCTATTTATTTTTTACCAATTTAAAAGATTTACTCTTATTATTCATTATATGAAAATATTGAAGAAAAATAGAAGAATATGAACATTCGTAGTTTCAAACATAGAGTTCCTTACAAAATGGACTCACAAAAGTAATAAGACATATTTCTGTTTAAACAATAGTCAGATTATACTACCGAAACCTTTTCGTTTTTATTAAACCAACATAATATAATATATGTATAAAATTCTTTTAATCTACGATTAGCTATAGTTATATAAAATTTAATTTCTGCGTTATAATAATACAGATAATCTAATAATGTACAGTGTAAAAATTTAAATCTAGTAAACCCTTTGAGAAACGTGGAAAGAAATTGAACACTATGATCGGATGTAAATACGTACTTCGTGCAATCAGACAGCTTTTTTTAAATATTCACAAATTTTTTGTTAACAGCACATTTTCCAGCAAGAAATCATATTTAAATTAAACTAGACTCTTAGGTACGTGTTTCTGAAGTCAGAATTATTTAAGAATTTTTTAGCATTTTTTTATTGTATATTGGCCGTAATATACACGGTGAGTCGCTTGACGTTAGCACATCAAATATCTTTGTTGATTTAAAAATATTTGTTTTTATGTTTATTTGTACAGAGATATAAAGATCACTTTCATTTTTTTAAAAAGGAGACTACCCCCCTTCAAGTCCTTATAACGATAGTCCCTCTCATTATGAATCCAGTGATTATAACTATTCATGATTATTCAAGGTCGCGGACAGAGTAAATTTATAAGATTTAAAATATGGTAGGCAGCAAAAGCATTTTTAAAGTTCTGATCAAATTCACTGTAACAGTATTGTCCTATTTTAGAATTTATACGAACTGATTACTATATTTTTCTTTTTTTTTTGCTGCTTATTATAGGTTGGA
This sequence comes from Lasioglossum leucozonium, assembly GCA_028454225.1. Taxonomy (NCBI): domain Eukaryota; kingdom Metazoa; phylum Arthropoda; class Insecta; order Hymenoptera; family Halictidae; genus Lasioglossum; species Lasioglossum leucozonium. The sequence goes on from CM052209.1 coordinate 66,231, forward strand.
GTTGTTGGTATTATTGAGTAATTGAGCGAATGGCGTGTCGAGTAGCATAACGCACCATAGTGCTAAGCAATTGATGTTTGCGGTCCTGCATATACATATGTATTTGATATCAATAAAACTGGATTAGTTCAGCAAATGCTCTCGTTAACGTAACCGCCCCGTGTTTACGATGTACGGGCTGTTACACTAACTATAAAGTGTATTCACCCTTGTAATTTCCAGCTACTTCGAGGAACTTGTTATAGTTACGGCGATACTTTTACGATCGATGTGCCCTGAAATGTGTATAGTTGCGATAGCTGCGAAACTTCTTCTTGCTCTTGCTAATTTGTTGTGCAAAGACATCGCGCTTCTTCATTTTCGCCTGGGCATGCAGAGTAGCTCATGAAGAAAGATAAGTTGGACATGCACGTTCATTTTTTATAATATAATATAAAGGGTAAAGAACAATTTAAAAGTAGAAATTGAATCGACAAACATACAAGATATGGAACATACAGGGTGTCCCAAAAATGTTCTCCGCAGCTTTGTTAAATTTTCAATAGAAAATATCGTTGGGTACCCACTTTTAATTTGTCTTTAAAATTTTCTGTATATTCTGGTTCAAAACTAACACTGTAGATTTTCACTTCCTTGGATAATTATAATTTGATGTACTACATTTGAAGCATAAACATACGAGCTCGAACCATGAAGTCTAACAACTGCAATGTTATTGAACGCCATAGAAAAGGGTATATGTAGCTAAATAAGACTCCCAAAAGAACTATCTGTGACAAGTTTCAAGTCGGGGTACCCCTACCAACAAGGTTAGTTCTATGGTGCGCACGGTTTAATGAATTATTTCTTCTGTTCTGCTCAACAAAGAATTACGAATTAAAAAATGCATGAACATTCTACCTAATAGCACACACGACAGTGAATTATTTCAGAATTTTTGATTGCAAAATAGATTTTTAAAAAAATCCAAAAGCAAAAAATTGCCGATTCTAAAAGTTTTCGGAGTACTTCACATATGTACCACGTTTATATTATTATATTAGTTGTGTCTCATTGTGATTATTAATTTTTATCTGAATCGCGACAAACTATATTGAAATATAAATTTAATTTCTGTCATAATATTTTAATTAGATCACAAATGATAAGATATTTTGAAATTCTTCTAATATTTTCACCGTTATTTTTGTGGTAAACGCAGAAAATCCGCCGTCTACTTACAATTCCTAGACGATTGCAGATTGTGTTGTCCGTTGTACAGTAAAAAGAGATTGTACACGGTGAATCAGAGTACATATTGTTACCATTTAATTGGTTGTTTCCTGCAACACGCGCAGACGAGCAGGAGCCTGGTTTGCCCAGATTTTCCGCGACGCGGCCGTGTCGGAATGCAGTCATCACTGGCAAATGCCGTTTGTTTTTGCTTGCAGAAGCCGTGACGATGTTCGCGAGACAATCGGAGAACAAAACTCTGACCCTCTTCAATCAAGTGTACCGGTCGATGGCGGTTTTGAGCAAGCCGTCGATAAAAGCCCTCTACCAGGCGATGGTCGATTACATGTCGCCGAGGAACACACCGGACACGTTGGAGCAGCCGCTTACGCGGGACATGCTTCAGGAGCGGTTCGTCGAGTTCTTCACGAGGCTGTTCCCGATCGCGTACCACAACGCCGTCAACCCGCACCAGCACGAACAGGACTTCACGGAAAAATTCAAGACCTGCTTGTACGAGACAATGGACGAAATCCAACCGTTTGGCGACATACCAAAGCAGGTCTCCAAGTCGGTCAGCAAGAGCCTGGAGGCGACGCGGGTGCTGGTCCAGGCACTGACTCTCGGCAAAACCGTCCTCGAAAGGATCGACAGCGTACTGATTTCCGATACCACTGCGCAGCAGGAAGCCTGTTACGGCGGGCTGTTCAGAATGACTTATTGTCCGAGGTGCAAGGGCATCGGTCCCGCTGTCAGGCCCTGCAGCGGATTCTGCACTAATGTCATGAGGTGAGCATCGCGCGTCTACTTGATTTTCATACTCGCGGCACACGGGGTTTCAACGGTTCATTACTGCCGAGGATACCATTAGGTCGTAAAATTATTTGCCTTTTATTAATATCACGCATATTAATTTTTAATCAAAATTCATTTTAAAATTGTTCATGTTAAAATTTGAAATTTTTACGAAGCCATAGTTCCGGCAAGAGAAGCAAATGAGTGCATAAAAATGCCAATAGGAAAGTTTTCAAGCAGTGTTTATCTGTGCGGCTCTTCCTCAAAGAAATCAGCATAAGACCCCTGGATTTACGGCTAAAGAGATAACTCTCTTATAAAAACAGTTTTGAATAATAAAACAATAAGTTTTCTCACAATGAATCAGATTAATTTAAATAGAGACCTTGAAGAATGACGCTTTATTTTAATATTTATGGCTCGTATATCTTTCTGGCTACAGAATTATGTAAAATCGATATGCATTCTGTAGAATTTCTGTTCGGATATTCCAACGTTCGCATAAACAAAACTTCTGATATTAACGTGTTTACTATCGCATACTTAGAACAATCGATATCTTGTACTTTTCGTAACAAAATTTAAATAGATTCTACACGTGCACAGAAACGCTTGAATGTGTAACAAACACTTACATATTTATCGATTACGGAAATGTATTAATTGTTATGGATATCATTGTGAGTATAACTTGCATTAAAAATAATTTATATTGCTCTCTTTTTTCAAGAGTGAATTCTTAATATTTTATCAAATAAAGATGTAAACCTTCCTCGTTTTTCGTAAAATTTATGATAGGACCATCTGTTCCGCGTTCGACGTGTATACTCGTCGTTGCTTGATTTGAATTCCGCACTCTGTGGGGGATTTTTAAAACTAAATTCCGCAGTTAACGTTTTAAAGACGTCTTTTTACAAGGAGGTAAGACTTTCGCGCGCGGACATAAAATGGACGGTAACATGGACATATAGTAGTTAAGACGACGTGTTCTATCGACGGGGCTAGGGCCGCAAAAAGGTTGAAAAGAGAGATCATGGGGAAAAAGTGGTTTGGAACGGAGAAAATGAGACGCTAGGCTGTTAATGGTTTTCAATAATTTCAAGATTATCGTTATTGCAGAGGTTGCCTGATGGAACCGGCGTCGCAACTGGATCTCGCGTGGTCCGGCTACGTGGAAACGGTCAGGAGGCTGTTTGTGTCGATAGACGGTTGTAACGTTCCGTCAGGCCTGAATGTCGAGAAAGCTGTCAGACAATTGGACACCCACATTTCGGATGCCATTATGCACGCGATGGAGAACGGGCCGCAGCTCGAGGAGAAGGTGAGTACCCGCCAAAAGGATTCCAACACACTTGTTATCCCGCTCCCGCGCTCCTATGCCATCGTATGTACCTACATACATATGTATACGCCGGGCCGCGCTGAGTCTTCCTTCCGTCTAGCAGGCCGGTGCGGCGCGGCGCGGCGCGGCGGCAGGCTCGCGTGTCACTTTTATTTCGCAAGTGGCTTTTTACTCGTTTCTACGCGCGAATTGCTTTATACTAATAGCGGCTTTTATTCCTTGTCGGAATTACTGACTCCCCGGCGAAATTTAATGATCCCTGCTGCTACCCCTGCCATAAAGCGTTCCATCGAACGAACGATACGTCTCCTGTAATTGTTCTCACACGCTGAGCGCGGTCCGACTATACTTTCGTACGTTAATATACAGGGTGTTTCATTCAATCTCTGCATCCCAAATACATCTCGCTTATTTTTTATTGAACGGAAAAGAACAACAATCATGTTTGTTTAAAGATACCGTTATGAATCTGAGCATTTGGTATGTAACGACATCATAAATACTCGCGCGAGAAGTGTTTACCGGCGGGTTAAAATGCATTAAAATCGCGTGGTCGCGAGAGGATTCCAATATGAGGCATAAAAGAGCATGCAGCTTAACAAACTTCCTTGGAACAGACGCGGCTAAATGGGCGGAGGATAAGGCGATAGACGGTAGATGGGAAAGGGGTGCGCTCTGATATCCGCTCTGAAAACATACTTCCACCGAGGTATTCCAATTTAATCAACTGCCGAAAAGCTTCTAATATCGTGGAAATGCTTTCGCCGGTGAGCTTTTGGACAGACAAGATGCGAAAGGGGTATGGTGCTGAATAAAATATTATTCGAAATAGCGAATAGTATAATTTATTCAAAGCTCTGTACGTGTATCGTTAAAGGGGAAGATCGTATTTGTTGCAATCAGTGTTTGTAATATCTGGCAAGACGTTGCGACGTACGCTGGTTAAATTGGATACCTATATTGGGAGTAAATAGAATTCGAGCTCTTGTATTGTGTAATAGCGGGAAAGAGGAGCGAAGAACGGAGAGAGGAACGCGGCTCTATGGTCACGCGACTACGCGATGAGTTTCTAAGCGTTAGACACCGATGAAAATGCTAATCTATCGTGTTAGTCTCGCTCGACGAAGCGTGTAAGTTGTTCGAGTTGCATTATTCTCCGAGCAACCTGGATGACGCTATTCTGTCGGTCGGTCTTACGCAATTTTGCTCCTGTGTCGATGACACTCTTCGTTCTGTCTACGACGCTCGTACAATCTCGGATTAATAGAAACCAGGGACGTCTATCGGATCACGTAACGCCACACTATTTTTCGATCGCAGCTTCGTAACTCTCGTAGAAATCGAAAAAAGAAAATGTTGGAATGATGTTATACAACAACAAGAAAATACCAGTGTATTTGTTGTCATTTTATTGAAATATAAAAATAACAATTTTACTGTAATGGTGGCAGATATTTTGTTCATAAGTTTCAACAAAATTCTCAATCACTGTCACGAATACGGAGTACATTATTAAATGAATAATATTACGACGACATTAAATGATAATTAGTGAAAAATAGCAATTCTGTCTAAAAATTAAGTTATAAACAGAGAATAAAATTGTATCGTTGAAAGCTTCGTTTCGAACATGATCAATTTTGAGAATTTATTCGACTACGTAGTCTTCGGTCAAAAGTATTCAGCTATACCGTATACGTAGTCGAGTCTCCGAGCAAGTAGAAACAGTAAACGATGATCAGACGCGTCAGCATGTTTCTATTCAATAGCACGCACGTCAAATAAACTTTCAAAGTTTATTATCTCAGAAATGGAACCTTCGACAAAACAATTTTATTCTTTCCTTCTCGTTTAATGTTTCCTGTAGACTTGCATCCTTCCAGGTTGTGCCACCAGTTACATGACATGCGACATCCTGTGTTTTTCTAGATAATGAAGCAACCATTGTGGAGACACTTTTCACACTTTCAAACGGTAAATTATGAAGGTCTCTAAGCGAGTTGTTTTGTACGTTGTTGTTCAACGAACAGGATGTGGATTTTATGCTCTAGTATTACAAGTATTACAAGAAATTGTAGGTTTCCCGGAATCAAATAATTATCTTGTCAAGAAAAATAAGATCAGTCTTGTACGTTCCATAAAAGAAATTTAGGGTGTACTTCCGAAAAACCCATACCTCCGATGATTTTTATAATCTGAATTCTTACGTATTTTGACGTGCCGATTACGAATATGATAGTGAAAATTGGCGTAAATGTTATTTTCATAGCGGAAAAGGTGAAAAAATCATAGTTTTTTCTTCATACTCACTCTCATCGAAATACACATTTTATGTCGTATTGACTTTCGTCGTAAAGATAATACCTTCTGAGAAAAGGGAAGATTATGCGATCAGAGTTAGTTTGAGTTATTGCTGTAGGAGGGGGCGGAGAGGGCCGACAGAAAATCCGGGAGTAGTCTTTCAAGATTGAAAGCTCACTCTATGTATACATATATGTATATGTATATGACCAGAGTGAGATCGTTTTTTTCAAAAACTATTGTTTTTATAATGATCAAAAATCAATACGACATAAAATGTGTATTTCGATGAGAGCTACAACTTTTATTTGAAGTATTTTTCAAAATTACCGTTATTTACGGAAATCAATGGAAAAAACTATGATTTTTGTGGTTTTTTTATGGTTTCCGCTATGAAAATAACATTTGCGGCAATTTTCACTATCACATTCGTAATCGGCACGTAAAAATTCGTAAGAATCCAGAGTATTAAAAAAATCGGAGGTATGGGCTTTTCGGAAGTTTATCCGAAATTAACAAAATGTTAAAGACAATCTAATAATACAGTTAGCATCTTTCCTCTGTCGGAATCGTCTGCTTCGCGCGGCTTCTCCTCGCCGCATCGCGCCGCGCCGCGCCGCGCCATTCCGTGCAGCTCGATAAGAGTCGTTCGAAGAGCATTGTTAAGTCGCCCTTGGTGTTGTCATTCGCCAATCGCGCGCACAATATGCGAACCAACGCTGCGAAGGGAAGTTGGATGATCGTACACGGTGAAATTTATAGCGTGCATCAGAATTTATAGCGTCTATTCAGTTCGCTTCTAGTCGCTGCATCTCGACAAACGTGATTTTTTTTCCCCCATTCGGACTTGCTTGCATGCATTTCACTTCTCGACGCGTGAACGTCGATCATCCGACAAAAACAGCCGCGACCGGGAACGCGGCGGTTGATCGACGCGCCTAACAACCAATATGCTTTCCTACTGCGAAAACACAACACGCAGAACTTACGATAACATCGACGCAACGCGCGCTCGTATGTTTTTCATGTTGCTCTCGCATCACGATAGAACCAGTTCCGAAACGACTCTCGAAACTATTCGATCGCTTTCATTTGCAACTTTGAGCATTCTTCGTTCATCTACGATTGCTGAACAGCCTTTTGAAAATCGATTTATCCCGAGCTGTACTGCACACGGTAGAACTTACAGCAGCGGTTTTCAACCTGGAAGGCGCGGACTATTGCCCAGTGAAAAGGTAGCAAAATTTTTTGATGAAAGATTATTAAATCATTTTATTGTTATGAAGCTGATACCTTGTATTAAACTTCGAGATATTAATCATTGACATGCGATCGCATACCTATGTATATGTTTTTATTCTCATTTACTTAAGAATAGACGTACTGTCTTGACGAAGACTGGTAGACTGTCGTAAATAGTACACAGGGTGGTCCTTTTAAGTAAGGTCACCATCTCTTCGGGTTATTGCGATGCAAAACATATTTTTCACATAAAATGTGTACGGTGTCAAGGCACCGATATCTGTCAATCTCCGCGTTCAACGTGTTAATGAAATTATTTTGATTTCGTGGGACGGTAGATCGGCCGTCAACGTGATAAAATTACACCGAATAGGGGAACAAAATCGTCGAATTGGACAACGGTACTTTTATTGTTCCGAAGTGCATGTAACTTGTTAAAGCACTTTGGCAGAATCCTTTGGCGCGTGGAACTTTGCTCTCCCCTCTGAACAGGGGAAGCGATCTTATTTGCCGAAACGATACTGTTTGACACTCGCAGGGGTGCAACACGGTACCAAGACTGACCAACCACCTTGTTCCCCGGCGTTGAAGCCACTTGGTCCCTTCTTCTTGTCGCCCCGTCCCCTTTCTTCCGGTTCTTGGACTCGGTTGGCTCGCGTCGAAATAGGCGCCAGCCCGTGGAACGCAATTAAAACTTTCTCACAGAGCGCTACTACAGGCACAGGCCGCAGCGTAAGGACTCGTTCCTCGGAAGGGGGATCCTTCCTTGCCAGATATCCCGCGGGTATAATGCGGAATCGATTTACAACAGGATCAATTGTTCCAGTTCCACATCCTCGTCGCGCCGCGCCGCGCCGCAGCTCGCTTCGAACAGGATTGTGTCTGGCCAATGCATTTTTCATTCCAACGATCAGTGGGGGTAGCTTTAAACGCGTTGATTATCGCGCCAATCATGTACGCGTGATACGTGATTACCGCATGCGCGATCTTTATCTAGCCTTAAAAATACATTCTCGCAATGATATACCGAGCGAACTAAATTTAAAATCCGCCAGATGAATGAAGATTAAAAGATTAATTCACCAGATTGCGCATATTTATCCGTTTATACACCCTGTTTATACAATCTATCTGTACATTTATTTGAATGTATTTAATGTACCTGTATTTTTTTTAAATATCATTTTAAATCTATCGAATGTGATTTATAATATGACTTTAATTTACATTTACAACACTTGCAGTCCAGTAATCGCTATAATAAATGTTACGTTTCTATTTCATTAACTAAATTATTTCGATTTTGTGGGAATTTTACACGTATGCTGTTTCAGCAGAGAACATGTTAACCGACATGTTTGTGTACTATTACTTTGTACCAATGTTTGTAGCAATGTTTACCGCGAACATCCAATTACCGAGTGTCGATAAATTGTTAATAATTGTAGGGGATATCGAAGAATCGTTTGAATGGTGAACTTTATTGCCGCGGGGGAGATAAGAATTTATGTAACCGTGGGTTCTGTTACTAGTACACAATTCCGAAATCAGTTTGTTATTGGATCGTTATTATATGTATGCATTGACTAATAAAACCGTCAAAGTGCCTCTAGAATCCAACAGATACTTGTTAGTCAGCTTCAATAATTTTTGTTCTACAATGTAGATAATTGCTTTGTAAATTATCGACCGGAATTCTCATACAAGAACGAAAATATTTACATATATGCATTGTTCGTTAAAAACGTTCGTTAAAAATGTTCGTTAATATATTGCCACTGTAAACAGCGTTTGGAGATTGATAATACTTCTGTGTACAAACAACTTTCATTACCCATTTTTTTTTGATCCGATGCATAGTTCTCGAGATATTTCAATATACATTGTTTTTTTTCTGGGGACTACAACAAAATAGAATTTTATTTCGGTTCAAAGGAAATTAATAATAGCATACGTCATAAAATCCGTTGTCTAATTGTACCGTAGTTCTTTCTTCGTGAATTTGTTGATTATACATATACAAGCATAATTCTACTCTCTGGTTTACTACTACTGGTTTAAAAATATGACTGTAGGATGTAGATAATATGGTTCTACAATGTGGTTCTAATAATATGCGACAGTGGTGGGAGAGATTGCAAAACGATAAGTATCCCATGGAAGAATCTTTTAATATGTAAAAGAAGTTTTTTTTCCAAGAAATACTTTTGGAATTCCGTGGGTGCCTGATGCGTCGGTGTAACGATTGCAAATGGTATCGATATGAATCGATCTCCTGGCTTCGGATCCGGGACAAAGGTACACCGAATGATCGTGCGACTGTGTGCGTGCCCGGTATCTGCATTTCTGAACAGTGGAGAGAAGAGGATGAAACTGCTACTTTTTGCTCGGTCCAGCTCGCCGTGGAATCGAGAGTCAACCGTACCTGTTCATATTTGTAGGGTCTGATCCTCGTGTTCGTACACGTATAAACTTGTACGAACAATTTTACGCGGTTTTATATTTTATAAGCTATTCATAGTCATTTTTATAAGCTAGAACATTTTAGTGCTCCGTAGGCTTAGCGTTAAAGAGTTGTCAATGGGGATAGTAAAGGAATGCGAGGTTGAAGTTTCCCGTTGGACTGTTGAGCGCGTTCTTAAACGGAATCCCAACGTTAACAGACAAAAAACGGATGTCTGTGTAGTACGTGTCGCGGTAGCAATTTATTTACATGTAGTCGCGTAGCATTTAAAGAGCATTTCTTCAAGCGATAAACGCGGCGAAACGTTCTAACAGAGCGCTAATGCCGATACCGACGAGAACACGACCGCAATGGATCGCGTTACTTAACAAGATCATGGAAAAATAACGAGCCATGTTTTTTCTCGCAACCGATTAATCTACCGGGCAACGAGTATCGATCGCGCGGCGTTGAAAACGCGACGACTGCTCCGCCCGGAGGAATTTAGGATGACCGGGCCACCGTTTCAAATTCTCCGAAATAATCGATGGTACAAGCAAAAAAACTTTATTTCCTAGCCCACGATCACGACCACAGAATCAACGGGGTCCGATGATCCTCATACGAATGAGAACTCGTTACTGAAAACTGACTCGTGAACAATTCACAATTGTTAGCAGTTAGTCTAGTTTGTAGATCAATTCTTATTTACAAATACACAACACTAATAACACTAAATTGTGCCGGTGATTATGAAAATAAGTCACGTCTTCTTTTTTAGAGATATTTAGATTTTTGCGTCTGTATAAAGATATTCAAAAGCGTATAACATTCGTACATTTGTTAGACTTCGTTTAAAATCTTCATCGCGAGTCTGACTCGTTAAAATACGGCGAGGGGTTAATAAATATTGTCAATTTTTCGAGAATCGGCTATTTAGTGTTGAAATACTTCTTGGATCCACTGTAGCTAGTGGAAACATGAACAAATCAAAATGATCGAGAGATGAGCGTAACATATTTGCAACAAGTACAGAAGAAAACTGACATAGTCGCTCCCGAAGGGCCAACTGAGTCTAAAAAAGAAATCTGAGGAGTGAATGATGGTTCGTGAGGTCTGAATGGTCCACGTAGAAGAGTCTGCGATTTTTTTCGGTGCCACGCGTGGTCGCAGAAACGGTGGGGTCGCCGAAAATTCTCAGGCGGGCTGCCCTTGCGTACGGACGTGTACCTGTTCGGCGAACCCACGGGCAGGGAATCCCATGGGTCCTCTCGAATCCAGTAATAATTCCCGGGGCCGGCGGACCGTGAGCGCATTCTGCTTGCATTACGTGTCTGCATTCCACGTGGCCTTTGGCCCCACCCCGGCGAGGGGCCTCAGGGATCGTTAAGGTAGCACCTTAACGGCCCTTTTACGAAAAGACGCCCGAGGTGGTGTTCTCGCGGGCCGGTGTCTCTCATTATTATTCACCCCGCGTCCACCAAGCGAGGTTTCTCTCTGTGTTGGTATGCGTATACCTGTCTGTCTGACTGGCTGGCTGGCTGGCTGGCTGGCTGGCTTGCTTGCTTGCTGACTGGCTGACTGGCTGGCTATGAAGCTGCGAGGCTGCGAACGGTTCGGTCTTCTCGCGGTTTCTGTCATTATTCAACTTTCTTCGTTGCGCGGCAGACGTTCGCTCTTGTGAATTCGCGCGAAAATTCAATCAGCCTGCGGTCATTGGTCCGGGACCGCCGCGCGCCGGTTTCCAGGAATTTTTTACAGCGCCGCGCGGCTCGTCTCGTTTTTCGAAGACCTATTTTCCGAAGGTCGTTTATCGGGTCTTCTCTTAAACAAGAGAGAGAGAGAGAGATAGATAGATAGAGAGAGAGAGAGAGAGAGAGAGAGAGAGAGAGAGAGAGAGAGAGAGCTGCTACGAAAGGTTTTGAATGGAACGACTCGTATTGCCAAAAATTCTAAACGCGTTACGCATCCATTCTCTTCTACACCCCGTGGCCAAACTGCAGTAGAACTCGTACGAACCTGTCCGGAGACGAGTTGGTTTATATAATTGGGTGGTTCATATAACAGCAGTTCATCTAGTGACTATGATTTTTGGTTCATTTAATATTAATCATATAAATGTGGTGCTCTGAAAACTTCATATAAAATCGTCAATTTTATGCCTCCGGATTTTGTAAAAGTCGATTTTGCAACCAAAAATTCTGAAATAATTCAATGTCGTGTGTGCTATTAGGTAAGGTGGTTCGGACTACCCTGGTGATTTTAGGGGTACCGATATGAAACTTGTCACAGAGGGTTTTCTATGGGAGCCCTATCGAATAGTGTGATTAATAGACTGCGGATTTTTATGCAAAATAAAAAAATAGTCTGCATTTATTTAGTTATTGTTTCAAACCAAATGGTTTATATAGCAAGTACAATATTATTACATATTTGGGGATATACGTGTTTTTGGAATTTTATTTTTGTCATTTAACATTAATTGTTAAATATAAAATTTCGATTTTAACGAGTTTTGTATTTACTGTAGTGCCCTAGAGTTATTTTTCTTAGTAAATTGGGTACAAGTTTGATTAAATATGACAATTTTATACAACGTTAAAGAGTTTTGTATATAAGTTTTCGATTACTTGAAAAATTCTTTGCAACGAAATCAACGTATGAATGCCATTAATTTTTATTAACGTGCACGTTTCTACAGACTTTCGAAATTTGCGCATGCTAGTAATGGATACAAATCCACAGGCTGGTAATACATACCAGTAGACTGCACGTTAGCCTTTCCTAGAAAGTTGCATAAGGGAGACGCTGAAGTACCAGGACAGGTTGACAGCAAAATACTGCTCTTCAGAATGAGAAAATGTCATATAAACATATAAAACGCTTCCCCAGCGAGATTCTAAACATTTTTAGTTGACATTATAATCTGAATGCCTATGTATTTAATACAATAAGCATAAGATACATATTTTCCTGTCAGAGTACAACAAGCGTTGTTTGCCGGTGCACATCGGGCTGCATCTGGGAGCAATGCATCGAGGCTAATGATGTTAAAGTAAAGAGATATTGTGAATTCGGCATTCACGACGACAGAAGATGATCTACTTTACTGCACATAGCATTATCCATCCCACGGTTAAAAAATATGCTTTCCAGCCTGTGGCTTTAATAATTTCCGCATTCGTTATTAAGAAATTTACAGACAAATAGGGTTATAGCTTACTTGAATGCAGTAGGAATTTTTAACGTCTGTAATTAATAAAAGCTGTTTATAGAAGTTTTAAAAATTCCTTCCATATTTCATCGCAGAAATGTTTTCTGTACTTAGCTAGGTCTAAGTTTATGTCTTGGTAAAGAGGCCATTCCAGAGCTATGTTTGGATGACCCCTTCTCATCAGGAACAGCAAAATGTCTTAGGTCATTTATTTTCCTGTCACCCCTTATAAGAGAGTAATTATTAGGCGGTATATTTGATGCGGTTACAGCATCTACGAGCGTGCCAAACCCATTAAAGATGCTAAACTTTACTGAAAATTTAATGCATGTTTTATCTTGTTCGTAACAAAACTAAAATCCCATTAGAGACCCGCAACTCCTAGGTAATTCCTCTTATTAAATGAGAATCTAACGTACAGTGGATTCAAGAAGTGTTTCACCGCTAATTATACCCGATTCTCGAGAAATTGTCAATATTTAAACTGTGACGATTTCAGAAAAAAATGATCGTACGACAATAAATTTGGACTCGTTTTAAAGCTAGAAGCCTCTAATTTCATTATACATACTCCGTTCCTTTTACTCTGAGATATTTTTCATGGTGTAACGGGTGAGGAAGTGCGATGCACGGTTTTTCTAAAAAATACTACGAATTCAAACGATTGCGATGTCGTCAAGAACGTGTCGTCTCGAATAAAGACATTGTCGCGTCTGACTATGACTGGTCTCACTGCTACTTACGTTGCTATTATACTACTCTCCTAAACACCCCGATTTCTATTTATTTATCGCGAAGACAGAAAATTCAATACTGTTTGTAATATTTTAAACATACATGTCGATCGCAAAACATATGATATTATTCACGACATACTGAAAACAATTAAAATTCTTAATGTCTTTACCCATTTAGTGGAATAGTCATAAAAGTACGACACTAACGAGATTACGATTAAACGCCAGGAACGTCTTGAGAGTTCTAAAGTTATAAACGGGCTGCAGATGTTTATGCAAATGTAGAATTTTATGGAGCAGGAATTTCCTTGCTCCATTAGGACTTTAATTATACTCCAAATCAAATAAAAGTCCATTAAACGTTTGCCGTCCGTTTATGACTTTCGCAAAAGAAGTATTTCCATTTTAACATGTAGAAGAAATCAACGCAAAAGAACATATACAATTATTCTAATCCTTCTATAGAGGAAATTCTAAAATAATGAAATAACAATATCATGAATTCATCAATTAGACTGCGAATTAATTCCGCATTAATTGTCAGATGTAGAAATTACATAGGCATTCATTTGTTTCCTTAATCATTATAATCGGTTGAAAATAATAGTACTTTTATATTCTTGGAATGTATTTACTGTTCTACATTTGGTGTACACATATTTCACATAAATGCATAAAATCCGCAGTCTAATACTTGGAAGACTGCTAAAAGATGACAATAATTTAGTGTATACAACGATATACAACCAAAGGAAAATATTATTAATAACGTACCAATAAACAAATTTATAATAAAAATATGTTCATAATGGTTTAGACAATATCGACTGATGACAAATAGTATAAACATTAAAAGAATTTAAATATACTGTTATATTATTTTCAAGCTATTAAACTTATTAAGAAAAAAAATTAATTTCTATTCCACTCCAATTTGTTTCAATTTTTGTAGACTATTTTTATTTTGCATAAAGGTACGTCTAATCATGATATCGTTATTTTATTATTTTAGAATTTACTCCAGTAGTAGACTTTATTTATACAGGGTGCACCAAGTGATCATCTTCTAGTGATAATGCATTGCGTCTTCCAACCACTTAATTTAACAAAATAATGCTCACGGTACCAAAAATAGTTCTAAATTGTAGCTCCGAGTGGTAAGTAACGAAATCGTTTTGAACCACGTAAAAATGTACGCGGAAGGCCATTGATGCAATGGATCGTTACGTTTTCTATTGAATAATTTGATTATTAAGAGCAAATGTTGTTGATATCACCGCGGGAACATTTGTTTCACCCTCTCTATCGGGAATAAGTGAGGTCAGGTTATGCAAGTTAATCAACGCGATGAGTAGGACTCTCAATTGCTCTTGAGTGGTATTTCGAAGCAATTTAATAAAGTATCATGACATTAATTTTCATGGTCAATGAGTTCATAGAATTATCGGTGAACAGAATGCATCTAGTATACTTCCGTGTCACGTGGGCTCATTTTTCCATTCTGAAAAACGCAGGGAGCAGTCTTGCTAAAAGATTTTCATATTTTGGTTTTCCACTACGCTTTATAAACTGATTTATAATACGATCGATATTTTCAAACATTTTATCCTATATAGCAATTGGAAAAAATACCTAGGCATTTATGAGTTTCCTTCTTTCAGAAAATGATGATAAACGTCAAAGAAACTCCAATCATCGTAAACGTAAAATAAATCGTCGTGCAAAGGGTTAAACTGCGCCTACTCGTTTCTGTCATAAATGCGCAAGATCCGTGGTCTACAAATAATAAATAGAGAGCGGATTTTATGCATTTTTGCAAACATGAGTAGGCGAAACTTCAAACGGTAAAAACCGTATAATTGTTAAATAAATTCTCAAATAAAAAAAAAAGTTATGTTCCGATATTTACCGAATTCGTCTTGAAATCCTCCAACAGATAGGCGTAAAGAAGTTCAATGTTTATTTGCAAGAAATTCAAGGTGACCTTGAAAAAACATAAAAAAGAGAGTTGTCAAATCATTTTTTATAATCGCGTTATAAAGCTCTCTCGAAACGACGGAAAAGCTGATAGAAACATTTTCGATCGGACTGCTAATAACATAGTAATCTCTGCTGATCACGATTCGTGATTCACCCTGTACATAGTAACGATCGATACAATAACAGAGGCTTGAAAAACGTATTTGAAAAAATTGCTCGGTCGACATCGTCCGGTAAGAGATGCAGTCAATCTCTGTCATGGCAGAAAGTATGCGGCACGCGAAAAAGAAGGAGTTCGGGGTGTTCGAATTGCATCCTCCTCGGGGTTCATCTCGGGTGTTGGGAACCGGAGAGCCGATCAATCGATTCCGAAAGCCGGTTATCGTTCTACTGGCCTTTAATCCGCTTTATTTGGTGCTCCTGGCACGAAATTGTCTTCGATTATAACAACAGTTATTCAAGGATCGATTACTGGCTAGCGTATCGTACAAAGCATTGTTATGTAGGAACGGCCATCGCCTATAGACCTCATTTCCTGTACTCCCGATCCCCGCGCCCAGTGACTTCTATAGACGTTTTTCTCAAGCGTTCCGATAATTGGACGGGCGAAAAAGGAGCCATTGTCTCTCTTCATCCACGGTCTGGCAGCAAAGGAATCATAAGCCCTCATTATTATTCCCAGTGTTCCCTTTCCCCCACCTACCCCCCCACGCACCCGCCCAAGCTTCGCCAACCCCCGCCCGCCGTTTCTTCTTGTCTCCTTCTTCGCGTTCCCTTATCTCCATACAATACGAAGGTCCTCGGAGTTAGCTTTGCTACTTCATCCTCGCTCGCCCCATACCTCAAGACTTTTGCTTGCTCTCTCTTCCTTCGTCTGAAAGTCTGCAACCCCTCCCAGAGAAGATTCGATCAAAATCCGTGATCTTAATTGCTCGACGAATTACTAATACGCATATTAAACGAGCAGAATAGCATCGTATTTAAAGAATGGTATTCAGTCGGCGCACAGCTGGTCAGAATGGCAAAAAAGAAAAAGTCTGCAAGATTCATGTCTCTGGTAGTTATACATTACTAATTACTAGACTGCGGATCTTTATGCATTTACGAAGAAATTGGTTGGGAGAAATATTGTATAAAACAGTAACAGATTAGACAAATTTAAGAATGTTGTAATGTTGTTTTTCATTATGTAACAAAGTCATTAATACTAGACCTACCACCGTCGGTAAAATTTCATTTGTCATTTTTGTATCCAAGCACACATTATAATGATTATTACAGATAATCTATACATAGAAATTCTATGATGTCATTTTTATAAGGCAATACATGCCAGTGATATTGTTATTTCAAGGTTTAAACATTAATTTTTTATCGCTACCGGACGCAGTACGATATACATAAACATTTTATCTGTCGTGCGTGTCACATTTACATAATTTTTCCTATTGCGTCCGTTGGCGTATGCAATCTCCCTAGTTCGACAAATTGTAAAAACCGTTTTCGTTGGTATGCACATTTTCTTAGAGTTTAATATCTTGAAAACATATTTCCAAACTAATGGCGTCTGGGTGCGCAAGTATAAATCAGAGTGTTTGGCATTCATGGCAAAGGATCACCATTAAATCAAAATGCGACATGGCTATTCAGTTATGTAGATACCTTGCCAGATGCATCGTATAGTATACAGGGTGTTTCGTTTGAAGTGAACCATCACCAATATCACCTAAACTAATGCTTTTTCGATATAACACGGCAAATCATTTTTTATGGGGAATAATTAAATAAAAATTGAAAGTGTCCCCAACGAGAAAACTTTACCATAATTTTATGTGAGAACAATTGAATTTTGACCGATGGTGGTGGCACTTCTGCATTTGTCGTCTTCGCGATGAATAGAATACGATGCGATAAGAAAAGACTGTTGACCTTTTCGCCTTGAAATTCAAGGTCACGTACATATAAGTGCCGGCTTTTTGCCAGATTTGAATTCGAATATCCTTCTGGTAGTATCGCGTAAGACTCGCTTAGCGTGTTTTGCATTTATTTCTGCTCATTAAATGCGTGCGCGTCAGAGTTGTTTAAAATTCAATATTCTCGCAAACTTGAGTCGTACACGAAAACAAAATTTATACCACAATTTCGCTTCGCTTTTGCATGGACGTTCTCCATTACGATTCTCCAAAAATTTCATAATGGAGAGTGCATTGTTCACGAGAAGCAGATGAAACCGAAAAAATTCAAGAGCCATGACTGTATTGTCGGAAGTACGCAACAGAATAATACTGCAGCGTACCTACTATATTCGTAGAGAGCGAAACTAGACAAGAAAAAAACGAAATGTCTGGGCGGTACGAGTATGCATTTAAAAAAGAAAAAAAACATAAAACTTTGGCACAGACCCAAGCTCGACCGAAAAAGCAGAGCATAACTATTAAAACGGAGATTTTCCTTATTGTTTACCACTGTTCAACACGTGATTTCAGAAACTTTTTACAAAAAGTCATAAAATACTACTCTATGTGGCTATCGGATACCCTGATATCAGAGGCCTGAAAATAATTTTTGATTTCATCAAGCTATGCTCGATAAAAATTTAATTTCAACAAAATTTGTGATTGATCGAATTCTTTTTTGTTGTAAAAAGTAATTGAGAAGTATCGTGTGAAAAAATCTGCAATAATTGTATTTTAGCATATCATTTTTAATAATTGATAAACTCGTGTAAATCATTTTGATAAAAATGATCAAAATACAGTGATCAAATGATATGCTCCATAGAAGAAAATTAATAGAAATGATGATGAGTGGCGGAATTACAAATTGTCAACCCCCTCCGAAAAATATTGGGCCCCCTTTTTCAAGCACATATTGAAATAACAATTCCACAAAATCTAAATAAATAGAGCCTTGTCAATTTTATAATCTAAAACATTTTAATCGCTTTCAGTGCTTGGTAGGTTTAGTGTCATACGGTGCTTGACACTCGAATTGCTAGTGACACTTGAATTCCCCGATTGAACCGCGCCTGAATGTCGGTATTGTTGTTTGTTTAAAAATAGAAAACCGACGACAAACCCCGTAAGCGCAATTAACGAGCTAGATATCTCGGCGGAGGATCGTTAAGAGATGATGAATTATTTATAAAGTTCCCGCGGCTTCCAAGAATATTTCGATCGAGAAGTTGCGAGGAGACTCGATCGCATCCGAGGGGAATGTCTCTCGATTAGATTCGGTCGAAATGCCTCGGTTTCCACGCAGCACGCGCGTTATTGCTTATCTCTCGTTCGGCAGCGTGACAATTAAAATTCTTCATTATTATTCCATGGTATCCCATGGTATTCCACGTGGTTCTTGCCACGATTACTTGGCTGCCTCTGAGCCACCACCGCCCCGTCCCCGTCCCCCGGTTCGACACAGTCATTACAAAAGGGCATTTCGGTGGTTTCACCGCTCTCTGGCACACGAGACCACGTCGACATTTCACTTCTCCGGGAGGTGGAACCCGTCCGCTGAACCGACCAAGAATTCACAGTCGAATTCAATTTGGTGCACCGACGTCGTGTCGTCATACGTGCGCGGAAAAGAATATCGGGAGCCGCGAGGTCTTCGCCAGGACACATTCGCTCGTTGTCCTTGTCAGTCGTCGAACACCCGTCTTCTGCATTTTTATCCGTTTAGCATGAGACGCGATTTCAATCTATGCTCTACTTCGTCTTCTTCCGCTGCAATGCTCTTCAAATTTTCTCGTTACGTCGAGACATTATGGAAATTGTTGTACGCAGGCTGGGGTAATAACGTTGTCCACCTTGAATATTTCCGTTAGCTGACAAAATCAGGTTAAACTTTCACTCCGGGGACCAACAGTTTTCAATGTAATATTATACAATTCGACGAAAAAATGATAAAACTTTGAATAGTGCCCGGAATCCAGGATCTAACCCAGACCTAGCGGATCCGCTCGCTACACATACCCGCTTCTATATCTGGGAACCAATATGGCGGCGTTCTAACCTGTCAAACGCGCTTGAAATCGAGCAACTTTACTCATGTATAACTTTTAAGCGAGTGAACTTCCTTCACGGAAAGAAAAGTGAAGAAAAAAAACGGACACCGTATGATTTACGATAGGATGGGCATTTTTGTCTGAATTGAGACAAGACCGCCCCTTCATAGCGCACCGTGTCTCCCACCAGCATCCGCAATTATCATGGAGAAAGGATGCGCTTCGGCGCAAGCAGTGCGCAGGCCTCACGCATCGCGGCGCAGCACGGTTGGCCAGGAGCCCGCTTTTTGTAGTCAAAAGTATTGTAACATCATTTCAAGATTTAATATTATATCATTATAGGTCGTTGAATTCATATCGATACCAGTTAGAATATTATGAAGTAAAGAATATGTGTTAACAATTCAAGAATTGAGGTGATCTCAATTTTTTATAAAAAAAAGTTTCTAGATGCGTTCCGGAAAAGTTGGCCGTAAAGCGAAAAGCTGTATAACGAATCAATTATTTTTTATCAATTTTAATACAAATTGGATCTGATCCAATGTTTTATAAAGTAATATAGTTTTTAGTTTATAAGTTTATCTTTTTCATATCAAAAGAGTGAAAACAGTGTGCAACAAAAACGATTTGTTCTAGAACAAAAAAAAAAAAAAAAAAAAAATGGTGTATTCTAGAATGGTAAATTTAATTACACAACAATTTAGTCAATATAAAAACTACAAACTTGCACGAGAAATGCCCGTGCTATAAAACTTTTTATTTTATTTCTCCAATAAAGTCGAAATCGTTATATTGGAATTCCGCATTGCTAGCGATATTACAGATTTTGTTAGAAACGAAATATGATAAAGCGCGCGTGAAAATATTACGGAAGAGGAGGTACCTCGTAATTTTGTTGGTCGCGGATGTGTTTTTAAATCTGTGTCAGTGAATTTCGGTGCTTTTGGTAATGTCCACGGGAACAAGCTGTATTCATAAATTTTCGTCCTGGAAACCATCAAATTCAGTCAATTTTTATTTTAATTAATTTTACTGGTTTATTATTTTCTCTCTAATTAAAAACATAAAATAAAAAACTGCATCAAGTTCTGAAGGGGAACAATTATTACTAACAAAAATAGCATGATAAGACTACTTACTATCACGAAAGTGATGCGCGACTTTCAAGAACCTCGGAAAACTACATTTATATTATTAAACATTTTTTATAAATTCTTATTTAACATATGTTACCTCGATCGTTGGAGGTTTAGACATTTTTTGAAAAATATGAGCATACTCCTTGAAATTCTATCCACGAAAGAAGCCTAAACTCGAGATGGAGGTTTTAAAATTAATGTCGTAATGTACCGGTAAAGCCGCACCTCGTTCCAGCTAAGCGAGGGACGCGCTCCGCTACTATGGTGGACCATACGTACAAGTCCTATCCCATATTACCTCCAATATGCTCTAAAAGCAATATCGACAGGTATTGTACCTGTCTCAATAGTCTCATTTATACCTACAGAATGGTTCCGCTAACCATTATTTACCAATGTCACTTTTTTTTTAGAAGAAGCTGCACATAATTATGAAAACGTGTGGGTAGAAATTAAAAATTATAAAGTGTAAAAAATTTTTCGTATTGATCTGGAGTTTACATTTATATTGATATTTAAAACAAATATATAAACAGTGAATAAATGTTTAATTTGTATTTTATACACATTTAAATAAACTTTAGATGTTGAATAAAAATTATTAAATTAACGCGAAATCCAGGTTTACAAATCATCGATATTTCTTATTTTGGCAAAATTAATTCTTCTTTTTTTAAATAAAATATTCAAATTTAATTAATAAAACTTGTGAGTTATTATGCAAACATGCCATCAATGGTGTAATAAATAATAGAAAATCCACTTAAAAAATGAAACTTGGTTATCGTATCTTTTGATGTATTACAATATGATTTTCGTCTTCAGTTTCTCATTCGCTACGTCATGAAAAAAGATCTTGGAATAAAATGAACGATGGATTTTGAAAGTAGAGGCTTTCAGCTTTAAAATCAGTCGAATTTTATGATCATGTGGTCAGTTTTTACGAAATTATTACTGTTTAAATATTGGCAATTTTTCGAGAATCGCAATATATCATAAAATACTAGAACATACTAGAATACACTACGCACATACATATATCATATTGTAATATACTAGTATAAGAAAGAAAAATTCAGGAGGATCGAATGAGTAAATGTTATCATGATGGACAGACAGGTAAAAATAATGAAGATTGCAGTTTTTCAGGACTTGCTATATAATTATAATATAATAAATCCAAAGATTTTTACATGTTTCATTGCTTACCATTTGTTTTATAAATCTCCAAAATATATTCTTTAAATATTCGTTCGGATAAAAAAGTTATAAAAGGCGACTTTTATTATTGGTGGGTTTAGTGTTATTAGTATTATTATTTTCTGGTATACTGTACAGTAATATTCTGCATGTGCACATCGGTTAAAGCCGATATTGATTTGTTTGTTCTATTCACAGAGCTCGTTCCGGCAATAAATCTTAATGCATATTTTTTATTCTGGGTCAGACGACCCAGTGTTCACCAAGTGTCACGCCCGAATAAAATCCTAAAATAAGAAGAGAGAGAGAGAGAGAGAGAGAGAGAGAGAAAGAGAAAGAGAAAGAGAAAGAGAAAGAGAAAGAGAAAGAGAAAGAGAAAGAAATTATTTCGCGACGCGTCCAGACACGTTGATTTTTTTCGTGATTCGATTGTCCGATTGATTTATTCGACGGGACAAATGCGGCATGAATAGAACATTTTTATGCGTTGTTGTTTTATTGGACTATTCTATTCGGCACAGTCGAAATCGTTGAAAAATCATTATCCTTTGGGCGAAATCGGGCTTTCAATAGTTTCATATAAAAATGGACGCGTAGATTCGAATACCTGTGTTCATATTTATCCGAATAGAAATATTGATAATCGAATAAACCTATTAATCGTGACTGCCATTAGAATAAAAACGCGAGTTCGTCGGCTAGGAGGAGTGGTCGAAAAATACGTTAAGGAGTGCTGATTGGAGGGCATAATCGAGAGGTGAAGGCAAATGGTGGCGACACCCTTGTCCCCGTTCACTCCTAGGTACTGAGGGTAGCGAAGTGTGCGAGGGTGGTTCGAGTAGACAGTTCCGCAGATTTCGTACGATGACCGTAGCAGGCAATAAACTCATGAAGCGCTTCGGACAGTAAAAAGACTCGATGAATGAAACGATGAGGGCTGGTAAACAGATGGGTCAGACCGAAGATAGGAAAAGTGAGAAATTAAGTAATTATGTCCCATGGCTTCGAGAATCTATTGTCGCTGCTGCACCATAAATGTGAGAGCAGCAGGTAACTCGTGTAATTGAGGGGATCGAAGGGACTCGTCCCTAGACGGGTCTGGTCTGCAGTAACCTTTTTAACTTGTCTGCCTGCTATTAAAAACTAGGTACATATACTAAAACAATAAAACGGTTGGGGTGAGCTGGATGCGTCGCAACAGTACATATCACCAATCTTTTTTTATTTACAAACGATTTTTATGGATAGGCACCAATTCAGTTAACAGAGAACGATACGCATGCTTCGAATCGAGAGTTCGCTGGCAACCAGTGCGCGAAATGGTTTTAAATGTCCTGTATAACAAATTTTGAATGATTTACAATGCTACTTTCGTCCCTCTGTCACTTTTGGCCCCACCCTCTCCTATTTATTATCTGCGATGAAAACGCTGGCTATAGTAACAGCGTGAACACCCTGCATAAAGGAAAGAAACTACGGCATCTGCGTATCGCTGAGGAGAGCGAGATATCGAGCGAGTCCTTGATCGATAGCTCTTGTTTGGAGAGGGAGAGAAAAAGATTTTGATGTAAAAACGCACATATCTCTTGCCAGTGCTGCCGCACGTTTCTAAATAACAGTCTCCCTAGAGTGTCGTTCGATCGAATGGTAACGGAAGGACCCCGAATCTGGTCAGAATTAGGAGCGGAGGAAGAACACTCGTTCCTAACTCCTCAATCAAATTTCGAGATAATCTCATCGGTGACCCCACTTGGAAACCTCTTAGACTCCGCAAATTCGTGCTCAACAGTGACGCGTTCGTGCCGAAACATCGGAATTAGAAATCGTTTTGGAGCTCCTTTAACAACGAGACGGATCTGCGATCAAACCGCTCACGATCCACATATTATACGCTAGTCTCAGTAATTATTTTGATCCGTGTCCTCCTTCAGCGGTTAATTTTCACGAATCCGATTTGAATGGGAACGACATATCTTCAAATTAATTATAGATCGAATGACACACTTCGAAGTTCAGTTTCTATCGGACACGTTCTTACATAATTGATTAGCTCGACGTGATTCGCCGCTTGAAAATATGTTCTTATATTGTATATACAATGCTTTAAATAGATGGACGTTTTATTAAACATGGAAAGCCAAATGATCTTCGGTGGAGCTTGGGATCCAGGCTTAAAATTGCAAATAAAACTATGCCTCGTTATTACAAAAGATATGTGAAAGATGCATATGGCAAATATACTTTTTCCAAGACAAGAGTTTTGTCAATTTTCACTCTATTTCGGATATTTTGCGATATGTTAGAACCTTATTGAAACTAATCATTTCCATGGTTTATTGGTGGATTATAATTAAAGACTGCGGATCTTTATGCAAAATAAAAATCTTCAGCAGCAGTTAAATAAAAATTCATTTCATCCCCTAATACCTTTTTTACATTGAAAACAACACAACACTGTTTATTAGATTTTTCTAATTTTTCACTGTTTTATATTTCATCGAGCCAATTTCTTCATAAATGTGACAATAAAAAACACTGACTCTAATTTTTCCAGTGACATTTTCAACCAAATTTTTAATTGTTGTTGGGATAAAAATAAAATTATCCTTTCACTCTTTCATCGTGAGAAATTTCAGTTTTAAATACAGATTCTCATTATTCACGAAATTCGCGATTTAATTCAATTTTTAGCCTCTTTAAACATTTGTAGCTTATTGCAACGTTGACCAATTTTGATGATGTTTTCAGAATATGTTTTCAGAATATGTCAGTATATATACATATTGTATATATTGTATACAATATAAATATATATGTATATACAATACTGATACAGATCTACGAAACGTGTTTTCTAAATTTTCAATATAAGCACACATAAAAAAATTACAAAATACAACTTTTAACATTTTCTCAATCCCGACCAGTTGCAATTTTCTAAAAAATTCTTTTCACGTTACGTAACAAATCAATTGTTCTAATTTCTCAAAAAACTTCATGTCGTGTGGTCCAATATCAAAATAGTTATCATTTTTTTAAGAGTGTCCGAACATTAATGGGAGTCACTGTACCACAGTTGAGAAACGCTGGCATGGTACAATTTATGAATATATCAATAATAAATAATGACGATTCGAAATGATTCTTTCTTAACGTCCTCGTCTTACTCCATGCCTTGTGCGATGGTTGTTGGTCGATTATAGATTTTCTCAGATTTAAACAGCGAAGGTAATAAATTGATCGAGGAACTGACCGTTGAAGCAATAGCCTCTGATCGAGTGGAGAAATCAGCGAGTCGGTAGAATTCTCACTTCAACGTCCATTAATTAATTGAAACTCGATAGTCAGGAGATTATGGCTTGATTTGCATATGCGGATTTACATGGCATCGAGTCAATCGGTTAATTAAACGTGAAACGTAATACGTCTGGCCCGTGGTATATACTCTCGGATAATCGTGGACTGTGTACTGTAATTTAGTTAGCTGATAGATGCACAGATAAACAGCCGATTCCTCTAGGAGATGTTGATTCATTTGCCTATGCGCTTCAATAGACACGCTCGGTGTAACAATATCTTAATTAGGGGCCTATCTTCGAGTGGATATCGAATGCCCTCCCAGTAATTACTTCGGATGCACTTCCAGGTAATCAGGCATAAGAAAACTTATTGCAGGGTCTCGCATTACACTTCTGATTGGATGTGATAACAGGTAATTGTTAATTGCTTTGTTGAAATGACAAAAGAATGTTTATTATAGTGGAAAGAATAATAATTTAATTCGCTTAATCTCTGTGAATTACGTATAGATGTTACTTTGTAGATTCTAATACTTCTCTGTGATCTATAAAACACGCGTGTTCTCTCATTCCTCGCTTCCTCAGTTCTCTCACTTCCTCTTCGATTTCGATGAGTTTTAAATATGTTGTCAACGTCATCATTCTGAACAACATTTCCCTTGAAAGTTTTCGGCTGTTGGCTTTAGTTTACGAGATATTCTTAAAAAAAACTTTATAAAACAAACGCAGACCAATCAGGGCGCGGCTACCGTGGACGGCTTCTGGCTCGGCCAACCCCATGCCCTGCTCTGTTGCAGCAGCTCTCCGATTGGTACTTGTTTTCTCGTGAATAACTCCTTAAAAAAACCACGGAAAACATTTTCGCAAAGGAAAAAATTTACTTCAACGGACGATAGAATTACCCTTCCAAGGATTAACAACATTTTTTTAAATACCCTGTGTACAACGACATTAGTGTAATACACCGGCGCAGATGCAAATTTTTGGTGTAATATAAATTGCCTACAACGTTTGCATAGTAGTTAGCTAATCGAGAGACCTGCATTTACTGAGATCATTAATATTGATTCGTACTTTTATAAACTAATTTTAAAAAAAAAACTGAGTTGAATGTAAGATTTGTTATAATCGAATTAAATAAATCGTTCTATAAAATTTTAATGTAGTTTCTACTTCATTCGAAACTTCGCTATAATCTTATAAGCGCCGACAGTTTTGCTAATCAGATAAAACGGTTCTAGATGTAATAGAATAATTACTTTAGCATTGCCGATCCTCTATTTTAGGGTTTAGTTAGGTCTGGGTGATAAGCCGAACCACGTAATGCATGCGGCGTGTTTCATTTATGTCGACTTGATACATAATCAAGAAAACGAAAACAATACCGCGAAGCTTGCTGGAACGAACGTAATTAGTTTTACAACCTCGTGCGTTATAGCTGCTCGTTGTAGCATACATTGAAATATACATTATGTATTTAGAGGTAATACGCTTCCAGCCCCCGCAGTATAGAACAAGATTACCGTACAATGCAACGATTCAGACGGTGGAAATTAATGCAACCCGAGAAACACAAGTGTAGAAACAAATGTAGAAAAAAATTGAATGCTATTTTAAACTGTGCCAACATTAATATTAATACATCCGAATAATACTCATCAACCATATTTTGCAAATAAACGAAATTCAACACGAGATATCACCAAGTTTGTAAATTCGCATTTTTTCGAAATCGTTTTTCTCGAAAACAACGCACGAGAACTAAGAAAATAATTATTATGGATCTATCTTTATGCATTTATGAAAATTTTCAAAAAAGTTTGGAACAATGAAATTCAGTAGAATTCGATATGCTTTTTATTAATTTTTGCATCTACAAAACCATTGTCACTAAAAATCTATTTGATGCCACTTTCTTAAAATTTCTCTACAGAAACGAAAAATTGCATAAACATCCGCAGTCTATTATATCGAGAAACGTTTACTCAAAGTAAATTCAAAGAAACGAAATCTGTCGAACAGTGTAAGCAAATTTTGCAAAAAATCAAAAATAACTTAGTTCGCGATTACCGATCGCTGCGGTCATTTATACATACACTCGGTCAAATAAATCTCCGTACACCCTTTGAAAAGATGTAACGTTTTAAAAAGTGGACCAAATGACCTGAGTTTTTTCAAGAATTTTGAAGAATTAGGTCATTAAATGATGTGTAAAGAACATTTAAAAAAAAAAAATTGAAGCTGACAGGACTTGCCGAAAACTTTGTAAATATTGATTTTACAATTTTTTTTATCTGCGTCTGTAATAAAAACTTGAAAAACAGATTTTGCAGATCTGTGCCAATTATACATACAGTGAACATTTCATCGAAATCCGTTAACGGTGCCGTGAGCAATAAACATTTCAAGATTGGAGCTTAAGAGTGAAAATCGCAGATTTTCGGTAATAAAGTTGTAAAATCAATATTTACTAATTGTTTTTGCAAGTCCTGTCAATTTCAATTTTCTTGAAATTCTCTTTACGCATCATCATTTAGTAACCTAATTCTTCTAAATTCTTGACAAAAAAAACTCAGGTTACATGGCCCACTTTTTAAAAAGTTACATCATTTGAAAGGGCGTACGGAGACTTATTTTACCGAGTGTATACGTATTCCATATAGTATACGTACATGTACATACATGTACGAACTACAAACACAGGAGTGTCAGCATGCATTCGCATTTTTATTAGCAAAAAAGTCAAGCTTGTCCGACAACGGTTAGACATTTCTGATTGACAGTGTACTCGCACGATACGCGTCGATTCATTAGATTACAGTGTCAATAATTTGCCGTAACAGATAACACGGTATCTCGAAGGTGCAATGGGAAAAACGAGAACAAGTTCTTGTCGATCTAATTGAAGATAAAGACAAAATACAAATATTTCCAATATTTTTCCAATAAAACACTATTTAAAAAAAAAACTGCATCAAATAAATTATTTTATTTTGAAAAATTACTGTCTCAAATAAATCATTTTATTTTTACAAATTATGGTATTGCATCAAATAAAATATTTTATTTTAAAAGTTGTCAACATACTTTTAAATAAATAGGATTAATTACTGTTTACTATTTGAAATATACCTCTTTTCCCCAGCTCTGGTTATTAGGCCCATCAATCTGGACATCATAATTTCAAGAATAGAAGCATTTTTCTATCACCCTGTAACGAGATAAAACGTCGCTTCAGAAAAATCGCTGACGTTTAAACTAACGACAAACTGTTTAAACTCAAACTATTTTTGCATCGACCTAATACAATAAATGATTCTTGTTCCTGCGAATGTACGATGCCTAGACGATCCTTATCGTGAAATTGTTCGAAGCGGCTAGACGAGAACGGAAACGGATAACCGATTTTATTTCGGACACAAATCGATAGCTGGATTTCTGAGGTGACCGAAATTCTGATCATAAGCGTTCCAAGCGGGTCTAAAGTTTCGATTAGGGGTATCTAACCGTAACTGCGGGACGACCGATATTCCTGGCCACGATGCTTCGATCCAGTCTTGATTTCGTGTTACAAAATTGAATATCGTTAATCGATTTCAATTCGAAATTTGACATTTGAAAACCGTAAGTGGATTACAACTCTGCTGTGTGATTCCATTAACGACGTTAATGTAATCGACGATATTTACAGAAGATCTCGAGGGAATTGGCATCTCAGCTATAGATATTCGTCGAATTGGCTGAAACGATTTTTAAATTTAAAAATAAAATTACTAATTTTAATACTTTCGCGCGATTCCCTGCGTCGTAATAAACAGATAAATACGTTATCGTTATGTATTCAACTTTGTACACAATGTTTACAGCTGTATCGTTGATAACATACGGTCGTACGATTTCGAAATTTCGTTATTCTATCAAGCAACTATCTAGTAATATTCTATATGGCAATGAACATTTCTTATCAGTTAAAAATCATAAAATAATATTTTTATGCTATTAACAGTAAAAACAATGTAAATGATGACACGACTAATACTCCGCCACGGGTTCGAGCTTCTCTGAATAACGTCTTCGAAGCAGATGATTCATGAATTCGCGTTCGTACGGATTATTGTTCATGTATTTGTGCACGACGGTAAGTGTGTTCTACGACGGTAAATTTTTTTTGTCGATGTTTTTGTAACACAGAGCGCTACACGCCGGGGGCAATATTTCACGAGGGAACAAGATTTAACGCAATGCAGACAGCATTGAAAGAAAATCCGCGAAAAATAAATGTTCCATTCGGAAGAATATTCGCCGGCGCGCACGGATATATCTATGTAAATCATCCGAGCAAACAATTTATCGACGCCGCGCCGTGTATAATCCGCACGTCTGGCAAATTGTCCAGGCGCGGTTTTCTTGGTTGTGTAGTGCGTCGATGAGCCGCGTCGTAACCGTCGCTCCCTTGGTAAATGTCGATGCCGACATGCAAGCTACCGTAAAGGGGAGAAGCTTCGATTTAGCTCGGCGTTCTTTCTTTTTCCCGCTCGACTTGAGTGGTCAACCTAACGGAACTCGTATGTTACACCTTAAAAAACCGACTCGATTTCGATTTTTCCGCGTGTCGGCGCATGTGCCCATAACGAATTGCTTCCTTATGGCTAGACTCCGGATTCCATGTGTTTATAGCGCGTATGCAAATTAGGGAAAGTCGATGAAAAAAATCGTTAATCGTGTCGTTATACTCTTTTTACCATAGTTAATCCTCCTGTCGGAAGGTGCACAGTTTTATGCGATGTCTGGTTCACGAAGTGGAATTGCTGGGAACAAAAAGTTACGCGGGCAACTGTAATCCAATTATGGCAAGTCTGTTGATAAACGGCGGGAAAGGGTAGCTATATCATAAGAAATAAGCTGGAAATTGGTGTGAAATAATATTATATCTTCTTGTCGACTTGTTTCTGCACAATTGCCTTAGGCTCGATGATAAACGAGAATTACTAATACAGATAAAATATTTAGCAGCAGTAGGGTAAATCATTGGTTTACCATAAATACTATTAAAATATAATAATTTACTTAATTAAATTAAATAATTTACCATAGTTTCTTCTGATTATTTTGTGTATTTAATCGGATACTCGAGGCTCTTAATACTATTTAATGCAAAGAAAACATCGCGGGAAGACTTGTATAAAATTATACGATTTCATATAATTTTTTATTGTATTTATTGTAATTTCACAAAGATATTACTAATCTCAAAAGCAGTATTAACATGAATGTCGTATTAATATTGTACATTTTGCACAGGTTTCATTAACTTCATCCGTAACGACGATCAGTATTGTTAAACTATAATTCGGTAAATTAATTTTTAACATATTTTATATTCCATGACTTCAATCTTTCGACAGTCACATTGAAGCAATTTTATAACGCCGCCGCGCCGGTTACTGGCAATTCATTCATATCTTCTCATTCATATTTCTCTGTAGTCTACAATATACATCGACAACAACAACCAACAATTTTTGTTTCCGTTCAAAGAAAGTTAATAACACGCATAGTAGATTCTGTGGAAAATCTTCGTCACGAGGCTGACTCGATGTAAGAGGACAAGGGGTGAAGTGTTCCCGTGTTGATATCATTGACGTGAATATATAGAGTGTCCCAAAATCTTGTACTTCCTTGATTATACAAATGCCCAAAGTCATTTTAAATCACTTCTCCCGTTGCTATAATATTCTAGCTTTGTTACGGAGTTATTAATAAAATCGACGAACCAATAAGAGGGCGGTTACAATCTTGACCTTGAGATTTTTCAAAGTTAATGCGCCTTTTTTTTAATGCCCCATTGTTGCCGATGAAAGTTAATACAATAAACCATGAGTGGTTCATGTTAGGATCTTAAACATTTTATTTCATAAAGATTGCACATGTATCGTACAAAGAGTAAATTATCATTTGAAAAGGAAAGAAAACGTGTCACTAATTCCTGAACACAAAAATTATCTTTCTGACAATAAACGCATACACGTTTGCGTAAGAATGCAATATTACTGCTATCACTAGAAATTCTTCCCGTAATCTCTTGAACAAAATTAGGACTAGTCTCCTGTGGTGGCGATGTTTCAGTGGATTTTTAAGGTGAAAATGATGGTGTTAAATCAAAATAAGTCGTGTAAAAAGAGAATTAAATTTCTTTTCTAATTCGTGTTAAATCAAAATTGTGTAAAAGAAGTTCGTGTAAAAACAGATTTGTAAAAACAAGCGTGTGCTTGTCGCAGACTCCAAAATAAACCGTAATCGCAAAAGATGCTGCCACGTAGGCTTCAAATAATGTTGATGCAGTGCACAGTGTAGGTAGATACTACATCTCGTTAATATATGCCAGAGGCGATTCCTTAATTACGAATAAATCAAATGAAAACATTGTAAACGGTAGGAGAAACACGGATTTCACAGCCCCATTAAAACCATAATAAGAAGTAGGGAGTCGTACGCAGCTGATTAGTTACTTCGTTAATTACGTTTTCGGTTAACTATTTTAAAAGATTACGCCTAATGTCCGATATAACGAAATCTGTATCACCTTTTGAAAAATTAATTTTTTTAATCTCTATCATCCCGTCCACGTTTATACCAATTTGGGACACCCTGTAGACATATGGAATATAATAGTTAACGAAACTCTAATGTTTTTTAAGAGAACGGTTCACACGAGATCTAGAAAGTAAAACGACACCACCTAATGGAAGACCGTTCATTCCCGGTGGACAAAGTTCGTGGGACACACTGTATGTATCTCGGGTCTCCTCTTTCAGAAAACAGATCATAGTTTCGTTTCTTTATGAGAAGCTTGATAATCGGCAAGCCTGGTGCATCGTCATGAAACTGTAAGAGCTCGGTGCAATCGAAATCATCGAGCCGGGGCCGTTCCTTTGTCAGAGAACGTTCCGAGCCTATTTCGAAACGGCGGCGCATTGACAAGCGAAGCCGCTAATTGAATGACTCCGCGAAATCTCCAGAGATTCCATACCACCGTTGAATTAAGTACTCGAACCGTAACACGCGTGTAAGTGGCATGGATAATTTGCTGTAGGTCCGGCGTACGGTGCCCGGGGACCCGATCCCGCGGCAAGTAATAAATTCTTCTTCGTATTTTTCTTTTTTTTTTTTCGAGCTTGTGGACGCGTGCGTTCGTCTCTCTGTTTGCCGGTGTGTCGTGTGTTGTGTGTACAGCGAACTTAGCCGCGACTTTCCTGGCTTCGCTCCAGCCTCCTACGCGGTCGATATAATCATCCGGCATCCACGACCCACGAGGAACGACGCGTAGAGGCCTCCGAAAAAAAAGAAAGAAAGAAAGGAAGACCAGACGCGGCGAGGAGCCGTACGAGAAAGAACAAGTATTGGCACGGTGCCGTCCGAGGAATCAATGACCCATTCCTCCGTTGGTATTTTCGGCGCCTACTTCGGATAATTGTGCACAAAGACGACGAATGCGCGACAGATTCGCGCGGTCCACGCGACCTTTTCCAACCCTACGCGCCGCAGCGCACGACGACGTGCCACGTTAAAGCTGTTTTCTCGCTGAACCAACGCACAGTGATCGATCCCTTGATTCTAGGTGGACAAAATTCAGTTTTTTCTGTTCTCTTGTAGTAATATCGCTTTATTTCTCCGAAATTATGTCGAGTGTATAAAACTACATGAACTTAAAAGAATACTGTCATTTTTTTAATCAGCCCTATTATTGCTCTTCAACTTTGGACTTAGTATATCTTTGGAACTTGTTGAACACTAGGTCTCAAACATCAGTCTTCGTGGCATACTTCTGTCATAAACGCATAAAAATCTGCTGTCTAGTTATACATACAGTGGCATAGAGAATGTATTTTTACCAGTTTTCGCTGCAAAACTTTAACTATCCTTTTGTCCCGGGGTGTAGTTTCCGGATAAGTTCTGGTTGTCTTTGATTAACAGGAAAGAAGCGTGTTTATGTACAATTAACTTGACAAAACAGATAAAACCCCGAAGAAGATGTCGCGCGTCGACGGCGTCGAAGTGTGGTAGAAGTAAGCGTCGCGCGCGCGCGGTTTAATTTGTTTTCGTCGAGAAATCTTTGCTCGCCAAAGTTTGGCAAACTTGACAATTCGAGCAAACAACGCGACACAGTTTATAGACGTTTACATGTCCCCGATTTACGGTACCGGAGCGCAGGGGTGGGGGGTAGGGGTTGATGACGAAACTCAAAGTACTCCAGAGATCGATTACGTTAGGTACTGGCTCTCAAGATGAGGAAGTTTGTAACAGGAGGTAGCTTCTCGGTACGAGGAACAAGCGAGGTAGGCATTCAAGCATCGTTCGGTTCGCAAATATTCTCCGCAATATGGAGACATTCGAAGCAGAATTCAATGCCTCTAAACCTTTCCTGTCTCGCAAATCTATTTATGGATTGTATGTTTGGAAGACAAAAAACTATTCCTATGTACTACATACATACACTACATGCGCGCTCGTGAACCACGGATCACAGTAATTCCCTTACATAATAAGAAAAGAGTACATCTTTAAACTGCTTCTGTAGTAACCACACGAATGTTTATAATCTGTATTGTATTATGTAAAGTGTATCATACTGTATTGTAACATCTGTACAGTGCTGCAAAATAATCTCCTCTATGAGATTCAAAGTGCATTAATAAAAAAAAATCATGGTCTTGTGCGAATATACGTAGACACTTGTTTTATTGCAAAATATTTCATTTTAGGCCTAAAGTCAAGTTTAACTTTGAACTTCCGCGAACACAATGCGAAGATTACAGCATCACATTAAGTTGTACTGTAACAATTTAACAATTTAACATATTCATATTCGTTTGCTCAGTTTACTGTATCCAAACTCGGGTATTGGATATGCTATATAAATCTTATTTGGTTTAAAGCAATAAATAATAATAATAATAATAATAATAATAATACGGAACAATACGGTAAAGATTGGTGAAGCAGAGGAATTTGTCTTCATTAATGAAATAATTTTATAATTAATAACGTAATTTTTCTTACATAAGTTAAATTTTAAAAAATAATAATGTTCTCAAATTGTAGACATCGAACCAGAAGAGATTGCCATGATTATTTATTGCTTATGGAAAACTAATACACATAATTACCCTTAGAGACAGATTTTTATGCACTAAATGAGAACGAGTTAATATTTCTTTTTTGTATTTATATGCGAATGATTACATAAAAAAACAATTTATAAATAGAATCGTTATAGATAAAATTAAGCAGGGCATTGATCATGACAATAAATCTCAAGATTAACTGAAATCAGTGAATTATTTTATGATAACGTTATCGCTACTGAGAATCTTTGTTAATAATAAAAAATTCATATTATCATACGATACATTTTTCACTGATATGAACGTAATATTTGTGCGTGAGATCTAATTTCCTCCATTATACGTGTCGGTGATTTGATCGTAATCCGATTATATCTGATTCTGCTAATCGCGTGATTAATTATTAATTGTTCTACAATAATACGTAAATATTTCATCGACTAATAATCAATGCTAACAGTGATTTTGATTAAAGTTTGGATAATGACGGTGTACGCAGCAAGAAACTATCGTCATCTGCACACGAATCGAATATTAATTGCAAATAGAACCTATTCAACGCAATTAACTTTTTCATAATATGTAATAGTAATGTTTTAGAAGCACAAAGAACGCCGTTCAATATTATAATAATACGTGATATTGTATAACAGTATTATTAAGTATATTCTTTTAAATGTATAAAGATTTGATAAACTTGGAAATTATTAGAGAAAAATTCGAAGAAAAGTGATTTTGGAGAAAATTTGTGTGTTCCCGAATTATTAATCCTTAACCGACCAATGTCGCCATATAAACGGCGCAGCACTTTTAATTACTGGGTCCAATGCCGCTTATACATATGTCGGCAAAAATCATTTTATTCATTTTATCACTTTTATTATTTACATATTGTTGGGACGTGGATCGTGTTGGAAGCTAAACACACAGTGCGTCGTGTATAATATTTAACAGAAAACAAAACGAAACGACAGTTCAAATATTATAATGGCCGCCACGCGCTGTCTCACGCCTGGCCTGGCGGTAAGTAAACTTCGAATACTTCCGGACCGTTAAGGATTAAATATTTCACGTATTTTGAATAACGAGGAGTACGAGGACGTACAGGAATCCATGAATGCGTCAAAATGATGTTGACCTAAGTTTATGTGTGCTCTTTTTACGTTATTCGCACATAAATTAATTTATCACAGCAAGAATTACAATGGACAGATTGGAAATTGTATATTGTTAAACATATTTATATACATATTGTATTCAACGTACCGTATAACATAATTTCAGAAAATGTTTGTGTTTATCTCATGTGCTTGCTGGTATATTTTTCGTGGATAAACATCCACGTAATAATTTATTATTAATTTATCGAATATCCTCTTTGAACAAATTGTGAAGTTTTAAATTAAAGTGCGATGTAAAAGTAGAATTTGTAGACTGCAGATCTTTATGCGGAATAAGAATTTCTATTGTAAGAAACAGGAGCCAAATGAAATTGTTATTCTTTCTTTAATAATTTCTAATAAGCATTGATCTCTCTTCGAGATCTCTCGTTGACTATACATATAATCGATGCTCGAATAATTGACGCATTGCTGAACTATTCAAATCCGCAGTTCAATATTTTGGCTGAAAATGAGCACAAGTTCAATTAAAATTTTCAAAAGAACCGATAACATTAATTAGATTACACGAACCGAGAACGTTTTTGTGCAGTTTTATTTCGGAGGCAAATTGATCAGCGTACGGCGAGACGGTAAAGATCCAGGGACGGTAAGCCAGACTGAACGCATAGGATCGGCTAATCTTCAAAGATGAGAACTGCTTAATCGAAAGGGGGCATGATCGATCGTAGGAACGTCGACAAAGTTTGAATGGGCGGTGATAAATAGCCCGGGACACCACCTTGCAATCTTTTTAATTGCTGCGGTATGTGGCGGCTGATAATTTCTTGCGGGTAAGAAATTGGCATCGTTCGATAACTCCCGGTGTTACGGGAGTTTCGCGTGGAAACCGGGCCTCTCGCGGCTGGAATTCCCGAAAGACGCATTATTAAGTCTCGGTGAGATGGGAACCCGGGCCTGATGCTGGTCGTTGGCACGCGAAAC
Organism: Lasioglossum leucozonium; assembly: GCA_028454225.1. Lineage (NCBI taxonomy): Eukaryota > Metazoa > Arthropoda > Insecta > Hymenoptera > Halictidae > Lasioglossum > Lasioglossum leucozonium. The sequence continues at coordinate 102,371 of CM052209.1, forward strand.
TCGGGTGGTGGGGAAGTCGATCGGAGCAACGGAGAAAGCCGGAGGAACCTTGTACATGTGTTCGCATGTACAATCGAGGAGAAGGAAGAGAGGCACGCGTGACACCGAGAAGGAGAGAGGCAGTCTTCCTTAAAAAGGGAGCTTGGGCGAACCTGTTATACTCTCGGAGGAACCTTGCACACATCTAACTGTTCCCTTCTCTTCCCCCTTTGCTCCCCTGCCCGCTCTCTTTCTCTCTTCAGTCCCTCTCCGTCTCTCTCCGTCTCCTTTCTTTCTCGTTCTTTTCACCTTTCCGCACTTCTCATCTTCTCGTTGTCTTTATCGCGCCTCCCTCCTCCTCCGCTGTGCCTCCTCTTTACCTTGCCTCATGAAAGTCTCTCTTGTTCTTTTTTGTCGTTTTATTTCGCCCGCTTGTTTCTCTCCCCCCCCCTCCTATTAGACTCTCTTTTCGTAATTCTTCTTCCTCTTCTCTCGTTCCGTCTGACCGCACGCTCCGTCCTCATCCGTCTCGTTAATCGGTCGACCGCAGACGGCCGAGATGAACCAGGACGGAATATACATAGAATATCTGATGGAGAGAGGGTTAGGCGAAAGGTGGGAGAGCGCGTCGGGAACGAAAGAGAGATTGCTGTTGCCATGTGACCGGGGACGTATCGACGACGATTTTTCCCGCCTATATCGAACGACTTGCACCGGAACGGATTTCTTCTTCTCTCTTATCAACCGCTCTGCGCTCATGTTTCGAACTTCGTCCTTGCGCCCCACCTCGCTCCTCTAGCCTTAACGAGGCGTTCTTTAACGTCCTTGTTACGCATTCGTCACGTCCGGCGAACGCGTTATACGTACCAGGTATGTACGTACAGAGAAACGCGAACGCAACTATCAGCCGACATCGGATACCCTAGTCAAACCTCTAAACCGTAATTCGTACCTTCCGTTGTCCCAAAAGTTCTTTTCGCAACATGTACATAAGTGTGCATGTTATTTCGGTTCTTGACCAGCGGCAAGACTTCCTGAAAATAAACGGGTTCGGTCTATGCGACCGACCGACTTCCTCGACAATATTTATGTCCACGTTATTTCCCCATGCTGTGGCCCACCGAAGTATTTCGACGCTATTCAAAGCAGAAAAACTTTTTCAAAATTTAGCCAAACGATTTGACTTTTTTTGAGCAATTAGAAGCATTCGTTTGCTAAATGACGTGCAAAAAAGAGTTTGAAAAATTGCAATTAAGAACCACATGAAAAAAAGGCACTTCGTAAAACTTTTTTTATTTCAGCCTGTAATTAAAATTTAATATACAGTTTTGCAGACCTATACTCCAGTTACATGTACTATATTGAGAACCTGCAATTTTTTCAAAATATTTTGTTGAGCAATTAGCAGCATTAATTTACTAAATAACGTGCAAAACAGATTTTTTAAAAATTGCAATTAGTAGGAACCACATGAAAAAATGAAAAAGACAATTTCTAATGAAAATTTAACATAGTCTGTTCGATAGATCTATGATAGTTATACGTATGCTGAAAACTTGCAAATTTTTTCAAAAATTATATGCACTGAGATGGTTGCCTATTAATGGACTATTTGCTGTAACAGTTACTCTGTACGATCATTATATTTTTCTTAATGTTTTACTATAGTATCTTCATTATTATTTATTTATTGCCTTAAACCATATAGGTTTATGTAGCATGTACATACAATACAAAATTATAGAATATGTAATTATGTTACGGTATGAGTCAAAATTGAAATTCAATTTTTATTGAGCATTGGTGCGTTTATTTACAAATTTGTCTCATTTGATGGAAATTTAATATTATTATTCTATATGTATATACAATGTATATTAGAAATATAATATTTCATTCATATTTTTCATAGAAAATTATATTTAACGTGTTCGATGAACAAAAAAGGTTTTTGATTCTCGCGAAACAAGTTTAATATAAATGTTCAACAGGATTGTCTAGGTAAACTTTCCGAGCAGCCTAACATGGTTAAGTGACGGAATACCGTTATATTAATAATGCTGTTATTAAAGTTTTTTACGGTGAATTATGTAACTGTTATTCAAAATTAATTTCACGTTATTGGTACACGGGTGCAATTTTATTTCCATTTTCCAGCAAAATGTTAAGGAAGGAAAGCCACAAATGCAGCTTTCATTCGTTGATCGTGAAAACATGAGTAAGATAATACTTAAAAGCTATTCGTTAACGAATTGTGCTTCTATATCAAATGGCAGCGTAGCCGGTTTGCCATTTCAGCAGTAATTCATTAGCTATTATTAAAATATGCAGCAGATGTTCAGAATTGTATACTCTGTCGAGGAAACCCACAGCAGAGCTGTATCCTTATTGAAAAGTTCAGGATTTCATGACCCATTTTGCGAAAACGGCAGTTACAATTTTAATGAAAAGACCGAGTTTTCCATTGAACGTATTAAATAAATTGAAATTACGATTCTTCTCTATATAGACGTTTCTGATAAAAAAATTTTAATTATAAACAAATTAATAAAAAGCACTAAAAGATTATTTTTCAAAACAATTCAAAAATTGTGCTGGATCATTCTAAAAAATTTATATTTTCAGGATTTATAATGCATTAAAAAAATTTATTTATTTTAACATTGCAGTTGAAACCGAAAGAAAATATTTCCTTTATTTTTAATGATGCAAGAAATATTTATTTGTACAATTTAAACGAGTTTGGAAAAGGAATATCAAGGATTGAAAATTTGTTTCAATAGACACTCTCTTAACAATAATTTCAGTTACTAATAATCATATGGATAGAACAGTGAAGATTTTAAGTTTGAGATTTTCGACACTTACAAATTTAACATAAACAATAAAACTTCACTTAAATTACTGCTTGCATCTTGTATCGCTCTTGATAGTAATTTTGGGAACTCCTATCGTCGTTGGTTAAAAAATGAGTACGATTAAAAATTTCTTAATTGGTAATGTGTGGTTCTTCGTTCTAACAATTTTTAGAAATCTTTTTGGTATCAATATCGGTGCTCGGCAGTAGATTCAAATTAATAACGCAAGTAATTACGTTGGGGAATTAACGTCAATTGTAATACCCACTAATTAACAGTCATTTAGGAGAACAGCGTGAAAGGTGGTGGAAATGTATGCGTTTAATAAAACTGTCAATATGTATACCATGACTTCCCATATTTATGGTCTATGCATGGTTATGCATCGTTAATCGTCTTTGGAAATTAATAATAATCATGTAACAATGGGAACAGTACAGCACTTCGGTGGTAGTAAATGCATAAAACAATGAGCGTTGCGTCGCAAATTGAGGGTTGTTAGGTTATTAGAGTAAATCTGAATTCAGTTGTTTATCTTAAAAGTACAAAAATTTTTTAATTAAACCGTTTTTATGAAATTCTGTGAGTGAAACGATCAATTGCGATATAAGAATTGGACATTGTGCTTCAAAAATAAAAGATATATTTAAAAACTTTTATTTCTTTCTGTAATAGTATAATTAGACCATAATTCAAAGTGACATTTAAAACATTAAACGATATTACCTACAATTGTTAAATTGTAACTTTAGTTCTATGTATTTAATCAAATACAATAAATCATTTGGATTTCTCATATACAAAATAACAAAAAATATGGTAGAATCATTCTTAGCCATAAAATCGTCAAGATAGACTACATGTATACCGAAACGGTAGTCTAGCGTTGTACGCTTATGCTACGTATCCGGAAGAGCGGGTCTTATATCTGTGTTCACTTTGGAATAGTCTTCCGCAAATCTTACTTTCGAGAATAGCAGTAAAAAATATTGAGGAGCTAGCTATGGAAGAAGAGTTGCCCTCCGGTCTCTGGCACTTAGAAGGGAAATCTACGATCAGAAAGAGCGCTTCTTTTATGAAACCCAGAATCTGAGGTGATAGTCCATGACGCAGCCCTTCGGCTTATGGCTAAAGTTGAGAACACCAACCTCTTTTAGTACAAGCAAGCGAACACCTTAAAATATTTAATCCTCGGAGCCATTCCTTTTTAGTAATGGTAGAACGTTGGCAATTAAGGGGGGGGGGGCCTCTCTGTGCAACAGCTTTAAACACAGACCACTTTCCTTAATTTCTCCTGAGAAAACTGGTAATGTAAAAACAAAATCGAAATTAAATCACAAAAGATTTTTTTACTTCGAGATTCTCTACATATATATTTCAAACTCTTGTCAGCGTCATCGTTCGAGCAATTTTGATCGCAGTTGTCAAAAAACCAAAAGTAAAAAACATGCTTTACACTATGTGTATCATGTTTGGTGTCATTTTAATCTGAAAAATGCCAGAAATATGGTACCGAAAGTTTGATAGACAAATAATGAAAATTAAGAGATTCGTAAAATCGATTCCACGAGTCAATGTAGCGGTGTTCGCACCGATATAACCGAGCCGACATCGATCGTCGCCTGCGTTGACAGGCGGTGGAGTGAGTAGGCACTGGACAACGAGAGCGTAGCCTAGATTTTGGACAACGAAAGAGCGTTTACTGTACTCCTATGAATGGCTATACAAATAAATGTTATCTATACAGGGTGACTCAGAAATGTTGTACTTCCTTCCACCTCTTTCTCAGTAAGTGGATGACTTCTCCCATTTCACGAGCAGAACGATTCTCTTTGCTTCTCCGTAAGCTACAATGCTCTGGCCTCGGTGGCCGTTTCTCATTATGGGAATCGGCGAATATTTTGCATTGTTACCCAATTACAATGCCCATCGTTGTTTCCACCACTTCAAGGATAGGATAAAAGCCTTCGTTGAATATTGCACCGGCCAGATAAGAGGCAATTTCAATCGTTTTAGAACGGTAGCATGGTCGGGATGCTTTGAAGCCAGACGTCAAACGGTTTCGTTAAAACCTTCATTGGGATTCCGTGCAAATCCATCTAAACACTTTTCCAGCGGATCATGAAACTCGAAATCATCAACGGTGGTTCCTGCAATTATTGAATCTCTCATTTCCCACATGGTATCGTCGAAATGAAACCAGCGAAAAAAACGATCCTGCTCGTATCACAAGACGAACGGTAACGAACTACATATGTATATTCGCGGCGAATGCGAATGCATATAGTCGTGTAATTTAAATCGAGCATTGGCGGAATCATATAGTAATTGTTTAAACACACCATTATACATATACATCTTTTGTTTAATATGCAGGCGCCATTAAACTATTTGACCTTCCACAGTTCTTTATATCTTTAGTACCAAAGGGGATAATTAGCTGTCCTGTTACCAGAGAAGCGGCCTGTGTAATTAACGTTGCCAGGAGTAATGGCATAGTATTAAATTCGATGCTACTGTCAATGGTATAACGTGTCGATAATTAATTAATTTAACGGGCGGTTGTACGATTCTCATTTCGTCTTTATGATCGAATTAATCACACCAAAAACAGCACTGTGTACCAATTTGCTAAAAACATAAGAGAACAATGTTCTCCACAAAGTTCGTAGAATCTATCATGACTCGTGTTATTTACGATAAACGATTTTAATTTTATCAGAACAACGAAACTTGTTTTGTTTTAAATTTATTTTAATTCAATGTCCGGAAAACGAAGTATAAAATGCTACATCATATTAAGATAGAAATAAATGAAAATACATAGTATAGACATAAAAATATTAACAAACGTATTAAGAGGTATAATATTTTCAATTTCTGTTTCACTCCAGATTGCAATTCGTGTAGATAATTTTTATTTTGCACAAATATTCGATGTCTTTTAGAAACTTGTATAATTTCTGCATTTGTTATAATAAACTAATTGCTATAATAAACTCTATGTCTTCATATAAATACACTAAATGCAAATGGTTTATGTTCTTCTTTTGATTTATTTTAATATTTGGATGTAAACGATATGGTTCTACCTGCACACGAATGTTAAAGCATTGTAATTTATGTTGTTTCCCGATCGCATCAATCGTTATTATTTTAATGTATTCAAAACGACTCGCATACACCGTGTCACATTGTAGAAGATACCAATCTCACCGTAATACCTTTTCATTCGTTAACGTGTTTTCACGATACAACTACATTAGCTTAAGTAATTTATTTCACAGAGGTTCATGTCTCGTCGATAGCAATTGGCGGTATCGGTGTGCTGTAATCTTTTAAGCCAGACACAGCATGTGATTACATTCTGAGAATGTTATATGTTCTGTGTATACATACGAACGAAGGTAAGAAATTAATAATGGGACGGTCCGCTTAAAATAGGCATGAGTCACGTATGACGTTTCGCGTACGAGGATGTGAACCCAATACGCTGAATGTAAAGAATATGCACACGTGCATACATATACATACGTGCCTAATTACAATTTTACTTCACATACATCCACCTGGGACAAAACGATATGGTATCGTATGCTCAGTCGATTTAAATCAATTCCCGGACGATTCAAATAAAATATCTCGTAAATCTGATTGGACCACTGTGCACGAAGTGCATAAAACACAAAGAAACGTTTTGTCAGAACACTAGATCATGCAGCGTGTTATAATCATCGAATAATTATGTAGAATTATCTCCTTCGAAACATGGTAAATAAAAAACATACGCGGAATGCATAACCTGGCTTGAAATAATTCGAAACTTACTTTCTGTAACGAAGTATATGACCAAAAACTATTTATTTTCTGACACGCTATACTTTTAATCAATATACATATTTTGTCTCAATATGTTATTTTTCTACTCATATAAAAAGAAAACTTGATACTCGCATCGACCAGCATTGAAATAAACTTGATTAACAAGTGAAATTAGGTATCTAAATTAAAATTGAAGCTAAGACCTTAACCTTCGCTCTGCGTACATACAATATTCTAATGTTAACCCTGTATTGGGATACAATCACACTTCTTGTAAGCCGTTGACTGCGTGAATATTTCTGGAATACTTTTCTGTATAAATAATTCTTTATAGTCTATTCTTTATAAATAAAAATAATAAATTTAATCATTTCAATTCTTTATGAAGTCAGGTATGTCACAGATAGCACACTTAAGAGAACTTTGGAAATTTTCCATTCGGCAATGTTTCATGCATGTTTGCATTAGCCTGGGGATGTGGTTACCTGTAGATTCGAATGATATCTTCGAATCGAAACGCTTAATAAAAATAATGTCCTAAAATCGGAAATTTAATACGCTACAATCTTACAATTGATACACACAATTTTTACTTTGCGAAAAATCTACAGTCTAGTTACAGTGGGGGACAAAAATATTCGGATTAACTACTTAACCATTGTAATCATTCAATCAGGAATATCCGTATAACAGTTTTAAACAGTTATTTTCATGGAGAACGAGCCAGGACCATTCGGTACGCGTTCACTTTTTAGTACACGGTCTGGTCAGCTATCGAAACTTGAGCGCATTACGTTTGAATTTTCTTTCGCGAAACTCCGCCAAGAGGAAACAATCCGAATTTGGTTTACAAACGAATCGCGTCGGGTGGGGGTTAATGGATGAACGGCAAACGTTTAACAACCCCTTGCAACAGCGCCGAGTTCCGCAACAGTTTATCTTGGACTCTGATCATATAAATTGCCGGCAGAAATGCTTGTTTAAAGTAATTATACAATTAAGGTGTTAAGTGGAAATGGAACTGATACGTAAATGGTGAGATAAGTTGTGTCGATGCAGCGTTGCAGCGGGGCTGTGTATAACTTGATTAAATAAATTGTTCGTCGCTGCGGCATACGTAAACTAAGTACAAAATAATTGCGATCGAGAACACGGTTATGTAATTGCGCTCCGCTAATACGGCAGAATCAGAAAGAGGGAGAGAGAGAGAGAGAGAGAGAGAGAGAGAGAGAGAGAGAGAGAGAGAGACAGAGAGAGAGAGAGACGAAGACAGAGCAAGAGAAAGAAAGAGAATGAGAGAGAGAGAATAACCATGTTATTGTGTAAGTGGAATGGACGTTAAATATACTTTTCGTGTGGCTGTTTATACATTCATTACCATTAGCGCGATGCTCGGATAATTGCAGAAAGAGATTATACGAACTGTTGCGATATATTCGTTCGGTTATGTTTCAGTCCGTTGGCAACGCGATGGCGAGACAAATAAACTTTGCGCACATACAAACGTGGAAAATATATTAGAAGGTGTGTCCGGATTAGCGCCACACGTTTGTTATCCGTAAAGATTATTATCAGACATAAAAGCGCTAGACCGGGGAATTTAAGGGGAATGCAGTTACCCTCTCTGTGTCATTACCGTCACGTGACATTGTGACACATGCGTCCCCGCGGTTCCGCCACGGATCGGTCACGTGACGTGATGCGCGCAACCAATTCGCGTTCCGTCTGCGTTGACTGACACGGTAATGGCAGAGAGAGAGGGTATAACTGTATTCCCCTCGTGTTGACCATAAAATTAATTATAAGCAATATTTCTTATAGACAACAGCATTCTTAAGTACGACAAATATACAATTGATAAAAATAATAATACATATACAATATTATTAAATAGTTTATCCAGGGTATCGACAAGAAGACGAGTCATTTTCATGGTGAAAAATGGTGCTTATGAAATTTTCGTACGAACAATGCGATGGATACAAAAGCTAATCGACATTGAGAAGAGGGGGATAAGAAATGCAAGAAGTAAAGAGAAATTAATTGCAACATTTCAGCTAATTGCAACGTTTAATAGAAAGCCCGCGAGGGGAAGCTGAAACGAAACTGCAAAAACAGCAAAAGAGCTAATGAATGACGAAGAACGGGGGGGGGTCTCAGTTAGATACGGAAGGTGATAAGAAACAGAGAAAGAAACTAGTGGAGAACGAAGAGGCAGCGTAAGGGAATCATAATAACCATATTAAATTAACACATTGGAGGCGAGGTCCATATACAGTCGGGCGCAAAATTAAATGGACACCGTTTAAACGCTAATAACTTCATAAAAATTGCATCACAGTGTACTTCAGTTTTTTGAGATGTTAGAAGGATTAGTTTATTAGTTAATCTGTGAATGCAATTTTTTTTAATTGACATTGCTCGAAATTTGGAAGTAAAAAGTGAAAGTCACGATTTTCACCTTTTTTATCTATGCCTATAATGAAAATTTCAAATATTGTATTTCGTAGATCTATGTAAGTTGTGTATATGTATATGCATGCACAAAGTTTCATCGAAATCGATTAAAGTATTAAAAAACTGTTATAACTTGGATTCATTGCAGTTAGAAGCTGAAAATCGTGAAGTAAGTTTTAGCGCTTATAACTTTTGAACCAGTTAACCTCTTGCCTCGAAATTTCGATGTCTACAGTTTTCTCGCAGAAATGAACAGAATTAGTGAAGTTTTAGTGGAAAAAGAGGTCCCCAAGTTACAGAGCAGCCACGAATTGTTCTAAATTCTCAAAAAAAAAAAAAAAATACAAGTCGTATGATCCAATATTAAAATAGTTATAGTCCTTTTAAAAGTATCCGAATATTAGTAGGAGTCACTGTAAGTGCATTTGTTAATTTTTATACAGTTTTAGGAGACACAGATACGAATAATAAAATTTCCATTAGTATGATAGCGAGAAATCTATCGCTTCGCGTATCGTTTTTATCGAACCAATACGCTGCGATCGTAAACTACACCGTGGGAGTGGACTTTCTCTTTACGTAATAAAAGTACTTATCTTGACATGTGTAGAATAGAGATTACTGCAATTTCACTGCATTCGTGTTTTGAACTTGACCTTTTCGAATGTAAAACAGAAATCTCTGCTCGATTAACTTAATGACATTTGATCGCACCGCTGATTGATGACATTCGATCAAGAAGCAGCTAATGACATCTTCCACGTTGTATATTGCAAACATCTTACAATCTTCCGTCGCTCGAGCGGCGACATCGTATGATAGATTTACTGTTTGCACATAAGGTACTCGGTGGCGTCGTTATTTGTCCCGAGATTCTATCGAGTCTTGAATTAAGTGCACTCATACATGCGTGTATGTACGTTCGCTTCAAGACGTCAGTTTCTCTTTTGAGAATCACATCGCATTCTGCGCGACTAATTATCCGAATAGCTAGTATATCTCCCTATTAATTCGAACGGAACAGGCTCTATTCCCATAACAAATTTAGTAGAGTAATTTGTATGCAGATTATGAAAGATCGTAGCAATCGATGCCTTGCGGGGTGTAGCTGAAAACGAAATCAAGTGAAATGTTCGATCGGAGTTATCTCAGGATTTCATTGCGAATGGAATGTGCTGGTGGAACACCTATCTATGGAATATCATCGCGGATAGTATTCGAAAAAATCGATTCCGAGAGTTCAATGTACCAACTGACTTTATAAAATATAGCGCGGGAAAAAGAACCTGGTCTAACGAACCACACCGATCCAGAGGAGTCTATTTATGTATATCCGCGGCTATCATTCATCCAGCAAACGCTAGTAAACGTGACAATCGAAAATCTTTCGCTCGACTGCGAAAATATTTTTAAGTCGAAACAAAACTCATTTTATCTCGAATTATTTACAATATGCCCGGACACAATATCTTACCTCCGTAATTCACAGTTTTCATCACCTATCGATGACCGGTTTAATATTTCTCATTTTCCAATTATTGAAACAACGAAATTTGCTTACATGGAAATTGATTCGACAAATTTTTTTTATCCAAGCATATATTCAAATAAGAATAGCACAAAATCTAAATAAATTGAACCATATCTATAAATCATTTGGTTTAAAAATTAAGTAAATGGAGCCATGTCATTTTTAGATGCTAATCGCTTTTAGTGCTCGATAGGTTTGGTGTTAACACTAGGTTTATCATGGGATGCGTCAACAAGATGGAGTCTATTTTTAATTTACGGTTATTCAGATTGTAACAACGTGGAATTATTGAACAAAATTTATTTCTTTGTGAGTATATGTATATTGTTTTATCGCAATCAACACTAAAAATGATTTATTTATTATTGCTTTAAACCAACTGGTTTCTATAGCAAGTACAATATCATTACATGTATCTTACATTACGTAGGTGTTACATTGTTTCTAACATTAAAAATAATTTAACTTCTTAGGGAACTAATATTTTTGTTATATTCACTTTTATATGAATTCGTTACGTTGAAATGTATTTAATTAAGGCTTCTCAATGAAACCCGCATCTACGCAGACTCCTCCTGCATATCTCGTTTGCAAAAGGTTAAATCCATTAAAAGGAGCACGTCTTTCTTACTTACTTGTACACCGTTTATGATATCGTACCTTTCAACAATAATAAGTTGAGGATAATAGTATACCTTTTCTAAAGAAATATTGTATAATTTGTAGCGAGATGAGAAGTATGCTGAAGGCATAGGATAAAACATTTTTATTTGAGATGAGAAATATTCAGTATCTAAATAAGTACATGTACAATTGACAAGAAGCTAGTTTACGTGTCAAAATAAATACATAGTACCAAGTAAAATTTTTATAAAATATCATTCTTCGATAAAAAATTCGTCGTTTATAGAATTTCTCTGCAGTTGAACGTACCAGTTACGGTTCAATAACACTTTGAACATTACATAAATAATATTTTAATTGATATACATTTCTTTCAATTATTCTGCTTCGGTCTTACTCTAAAATGATCACAAAAATTCATTATTTATAGAATGTGCGTATAATGAATAGCATACTCGTCATGTTGGAAAAAAATTTGCACTTCCTGTTAGATAAAATTTAAGAGAGGTGTAGTAAATAACACTAGCTTAAAAGTAACTAAGCACGTTTTTACTGTACGTTCTTAAAATGAAGCAAAACAGCTAACAGGTTAAATTATTAATACATTGGTAATTCAATGCATCGATAACGCATTCAACGTGTTAATAACAATAATCAATACTAAGTAAATGATATTCAACCAAATTTCCCTGCACATACGATGTTTCTATAATAATTTATGGAGGATCATGTTAGATTATTCATTATTGTATTTAGCATGAATTCATAAATCAACTAATAATTTTCACGTTAAATTGAAGCTGTTCTTTGAATCTAAATAATGTATAAGTTTATCGATAGATATCTCAATGGTAGACTTTATATCACAACAAAAGTCATAAAAAAAACAACTCTAAATTTTTATTAAAAATATAAAAGAATTTTTCATAGTTCGTTTAGATTAATTTAGGAATGTTATTCAATTATTTTCGACTCGTTAAAATTATTGAAAAAAAAAAGGAATACATTGTTGTCTAACTTTGATTTCTTGCTTGATTTCAAGTTGGAACAGTTTTTTTCACAATAAAAATCCTCAGTCTAGTTGTAACAGTTCGTATTTGATATCCCATTAGAAGCGAAAGCTAGAAGTTTGTAACTAGACCACTTTGGAATCTTTACCCTATCGCTGGTAACTTCTTGATTCAAGCACAAATGGTTTGTTCCACTTCAATAAATTTACTTTGCTTTCTTACTCGCAGATATTCGAACTTTCACGCATAATTCAGTTGCATTAGAGTGGATCAATAGTCGGATGATGTTGCCCGTCCCAAAAATTGAATGTAATTTTCGTTCTTTTATTTCCATCTTAGGTCACGTTGTCTTCTTCGCTATTAACGGCTTCCTGTTCTACAATAGTCTATGACTTATTAATGAAGTTTTAGCTTTTAGCATTCGAACATGTTCGGCTCCTTTCCGAAGTTCTCTATAGTTTGAAATATTTCTTTAAATAGCTTCTTTCAAACTTCGCAATCTTTGCGTAGCTTCTATAATACAACTAATAAGTAAATCGATCCGAGACTTTGCGAATAAAACCCCTGGTAAAAAGTATTCGATCAAACAAATCAAATGTTTATCATTGTAATTATTCATATTCTCAATGTGGAAAATACTTCTAGTAACGATATAAAAGTAAATGCGATGAATGATAAAACATGTACAGGTTCTTTCTCTAAGAAGTGTTATTTTCCATTAAAAAATATGATTTTGTTTCATTCCACTATCTTAATATTTGTCTACGGAAATTGTTACATCCTCAGTCTACTAATAATTAATTTTGAAACTGTTCGATTATCCGTACCAGTTTGGTCCCAATTAGTTCTGATAATCGGGTTTCTACATTTAAAATGTCGAGCAGTGTTACCAAGTAGGTCTTGTACGAGGTACACTATTATTTCAGAGACTCGATAATAAATTTATTTGTAGCATTCATAGATTTGTGCAATGAAAATATAGTGGAAAATGTAAGAGAAGTATCTCACCTTTTAGAGGCGTGAATGTTGGGGAAACTTCCCTGTACCGTGTTAGTTATTTGGTTCCATTCGACTATTCGAATAGATAATTTTATTCGTGGGTCTTTCAATTATTTCCGACAGCGCGGGATCGTGAGAATAAAGTAGGATTAAAATAGGATCGAAGAACGGGGATACAGAGAAAACGGTGCAACGTTAGATCTGTGCACGACCGTGCTCGAGCCACAGGTTTTATTGCGGCACATTTACATTTTGTTACGACACGCGTATAAAGTACAGCATCGGCAGCTGAATTAATTTGGATACACAAAACAGGAGCATTTAGATTAGTTTTACGTCTTTCGCTTCGTACCGTGTACGAATATACATATAACGGGAAATGTTCCCCGGCGAGTATAAAAATTCGTGTGCAAAATAAAAATTTTATGGCTCCGAACCCGTGCTCGCTGAACAGTTACAAATTTCCGCTGAAAAAAATATTGGGACATGCTTCGGTGTATAGAAGCTTTTCGCGTCGATAAAATATTTTCCGTTAAATTTCAATGCATAGCAGGATACTCTTCGTTTTCGAACGGTTTACTACCTTTTTATTTTTATTTCTATTTCGGACGCTCGACGTCGTCAAAATTTCAAGCAATATAAAATCATAATGATTTGAATAAATATTGCACCAAACATTTTGTTATTCTTGTTTCAAGAGAATATTTTCATAATAGATCAGAACAAATTATTTTATTAAAAGTGTAGTACATTTTTATCGTAGAAATTCCTTTCAATATCAACTTTCTCTAGTAAAGCTCGTAACAATTATTTTTTATGTCTTGTAATAATAATGTATTCGATGGAATACATATATGTATATGTATACCTATACTATAGTGTTTTAAATATAATTGATAATTTGAAAATTTTTTAAGCGAACTAATACGCGTGGTAATTAAATCTATGTGATTGATCAAAATTATTGAAATTTTTAAATCAGTTTAATAATAGGTAATAGTTTAAAAAAAAAAACTGAAAATTATAATATTAACTAATAAGTGGACTAATGTATAAATGAATATTACAAAACGACGTTAGAAGACGATGTCAAATCCATTATTTCGACAAAAAGTGCTCAAATAAATAAATAAATAAATAGATAATTCTGGAAATATTTAGTGATCAAATTTTCAATTTCGACATTTAAGTATCTAGGTACTTTGATAAACGTACGGAAATTGGTTTTCGTACCGAGCAAAATAATTTTCCATTCGTTATACAATATATCATTTGTGCAACTTGCGCAAAGCCGTTCGAAAAACCGTTCATCAGAATCGATTTGTCTCCCTATTTGTCCGAGTAATGGACATTTTACTGCACTACGAAAGAAAGAAGTGACTCGCGCTGGTCGATTTTCTGAGTCCATGAGGACAAAATTCAGTCGCTAAACTTTTCTCGTAAATTTCTTTCAAAAGTCGATAGTGCTGAAGCTACAATCGTGAAATTAGTAAGAAAAATTACCATCTTCGCAAAAATCAGAAATGGACAACTTCACAAAAATATAATGAAATTAAACTAAAGTCGCTTTCACTATTACTATCCTTATGAACATTATCGTGTCCTCGGTGACGGAAATACAAATATTCGACCCACCCCAACCCCTTCCCGCAGTAAAATATAATTTTGGGTCCTCAAAGGAAACTTATATTACATAAAAAGCAACAAAATTACAAGATAATAAATGCAAAAATTTTTGGCCCCCTGCGATTACGGACCTTCTGCGTTTATGTCCTATAAACTATAAACGTATTAGGGGGACCGAAAAGTAATCAAAATGTTTTTTTTTTGCTGGCGAAAAACATTTATTTCTAAAAAAAAATCATAGATACAAATCAACAAAATAATTTTCATCATTTTCTAACAGTTTTTGCCAGCGTAAAGGCAGTTGTTCGATTCCCTTTTTAAAAAGGTCCTTCGACACGAACTAACTGCGAATGAGAGCTCATCGAAGAAATTTTGATTACTTTTCGGTCCCCTTAATATATAATTCCTCGTGGATGCATCTTTACAATCTGAATAATCCTCGATAAAAACTATTAAAACCGATCATATCGACGGGTGCCCGAGCGTTAAAGTCGATTCGAGCATTTGTCGCACCTTTTACTGGAGCATCGATCTGTAGAACATTCGCACGCGTTATCCGCGATAATAAAATATACAATGACCGGGCATGTACTCTCGGCAATTTCCGAGATCTGGATTCGCGAAATCATCGTGATCCGTGGGATTCGGTGAGTGGAGGAACGTCGCGACGGCGGAGGCGGGGAAATCTGAAAAGAATGCGGTTCACTTGACGACAGAGAAACGTTGGCGAAATGAAGTTCGAAAGGAAGAAGCGGTCGCCTCGACCTCGAGGCCCAGCCACGAAGTAAAGCAGGAGCGAGTTAACCCAGACCCCGGAGTAGAAGCATTGTCGGCCCTGCAAAATACCTACAATCGATAGCATGCGAGTTCGATCCTCGACTACGGGCGGCGAGTCAAAGCGGCTCGCAGCGGCGAAGGATGCGTGGAATGCAATGGGCGCGCCGCGGGGTGGTGTTCTCTCCTCCACCCCCCCCCCTCTCTCTCTCTCTCTCTCTTCATGCCTCCTTCACCTTTTCTCCTCTATTGCTTCTTCCTGCGCTTCTTCGGACTTCTCTTCCTTTCTTCTTTCCTCCGCGCGGCGCAGCGCAGCCCCTCGCCTTCATCCTCCTTTCGACTTCGTCCTTCTATGCATCTCGGTCGCTCGAATGTTCTCCTCTGACGCGTTGAAAGACTTTCGTGAAATAAATGTTATTCAGTTTATGCCGCTGGAAAACGAAAACCGGCCCAACTGGTAGCCCGACGCGACGCGACGCGCGACGGATCGGCCAAACGCCGAGAATATAGTTTCACTGGGTTTCGTTTTCTTTTTTCTCTCCGTTGCCTTTGCGCGTTTTCACTCGGCAACCAGGGAACACGCTCGATTCATTCCCGATTCGAAATAACCGAACCACTTGCTAGAACATACTCGATAGGGTAACGATGGAGTCGTGTTACTAAACAGGTTGACAAACAGGACCAAACCTAGCACCCAGACCATCTTTGAATCGAACCGGGAGTTTTTGGTATTTTAACACTTGAAAGGATATACCGAGCGATTCCTGCAACCTGACCACTTCGGAGACAGTTGTAGAGGAGACCGGGTATGCTTGTCGCGAACGCTATGCAGAAACGGTAGACGGTAAAAATTTATTAATAGCCCGGGATCATGGGTAGAGTAGCGTAGACGTAGTATTATTTTTTGTTTGTATTTAGATATTTAATGTTGCTTCAACTTCAAAGGTCATTATTAGCAACATGGTACATTTCTTACAATATTTTATACATTTTTGTGTCTTTGATATACCGAGCAAGACCGGCGATATGCTTCTCACTACCTAACAGGATTGGTAAGGATCTGGGCAACTTAGCATTTTTCCTTTCAATTTTGTATTTTTTGCATTCTATTACTAAATGATAATGTTGACTGGTACTTTTATGTCTTTATTTCCTAAAGATTTCATTTAGGTGATTTTTATGATCGTTATACTTGATATAATGGGAGATTTGTTTCACTTTTGAATTACAGACTGCCAATTTGGCTACTTGTAGTATCATTAATATAATTATAATTGTGTATATCTTCTTGTCCAGACCTTCTTCATTCTCCTATAATTGTGAATCTCCTATAATTTTCCTCCTATAATTGGGGGCACAAGTTTTAATCTGGCGATTCTGTTTCAGCTTAATTATAACGACATCGAAGAGTATGTTGGCTCCTTCGAGATAAAAGTCAACGTTTACAATTGCCATTAAACAAATACTTATAAGATCTTGTCAGGGACTTTTATTTCTTAATAAGTAATAATAAAATAAGGTCGGTAATTAAAGAAGTCTGTACACCGCGTGCATACTTTTATTTATCAGAAACTGTAGCAACAGGCGACTATCTCGTGGTGTCATGTTTGTTTGGAACGTCTCGTGACAGGCAGTATGCTGCCGAATGTTACCAAACAACTCCACGATAACGTAAAAATTGGCAAGAAATTAGACCCACGCCACCTGTCGGTCGAAAATCTTACTAATCAGCTTCGTCTATCGACCGTTCGCACGACTGTATTGTATAGTCTGACAATCAACTCCGTCAAGGTCAAATCTACTCGGGCTCTTTGTATCGAATGAATTCTTCGTAAATACCTACATTTTAAAGAGATGGCCGGGACGGATGCAGCGAGTATTTACGAGAGCCAATAGCAATTAAATAATTTATTGCCTAAATAAACGCGTCTTTTCGCAACCGCGGAGACTGGCCGTCTCTGCTCGATACCGATCGTCGCTTCTTTTTTCGTTCGTCGACCGTTTTCTTCTCCGTTTCACTTTCTTTCGTTTTCCGATCGTTTTTCCTTTTTCTCGACGACGGATCGACGCCGGACAATGTATAGTTCGCTCATAGTTCGCTCGTGGATACGCACGCGGACGGTCGGCTTACGTTTTTCATGTTGCAGCACGAACCCGCCACCACGAAAACCAACCGACGGTTATGATATCGTTTCAATTCCTGTAAGGTATTCGTGAAGCGGAACTGATAGCAGAAACATTTCTAACCCCAGGTTCGCAGTTTCGTCTCTGATCCTCGCTGATCCGAGCGCGTACGATTGGTATTCGTTGTCGCCAGCCCGGTGTGTTGCCAACCGAAATGCGTTGTTCATAAAGGATAGTCCTAGGAGGATAATGAATACTCCTTGTTTCGTTTCGTCCTCCTCGAAAACGGATCCGGGAAATAACATTGTAATTCCGCGGAAAATTTTCCGGTAGTTTCGCATCCTATAAAATCCCCTTCTGCCCTTTCGTCCGTTCCCTTTTCTCGACATTAAACGGAGAAATTGGATTAGCTCCCCGCCTGTTTTGACGATCGTTTGCACGGCCGAGTTTCGCGGTTGCAGTTAATTCTCCCGGAACGTTTTACACGATCTTGGCCGGGAGCTGGCGTGCTCGTTATCTAATTCTTGTAAATTGGGTAAATCTAATCCGCGGCCTTAATCAATCCGATTTTCGACTTAAATGGTAATTAGGCGAAAGTGGGTGACTCTCCAAGATGTCGTTGCGCGTAAAATTACCAGGCGAGGTGATTATTTTGTTATTTGGCTAACGAGGGAGCCCCAGCTTAACTATTAAGATCGTGATAGAACTGCCAGAAGGCAATGTATACAGGACAGACTAAAACGGGTCACGGGAAAGTTAAACTTTCGCTCAGGGGACCAAGAATTTTCAACTTTACTGAATGTAATATTATACGTTTGAAAACCAATATGGCAGCGTTTTAACCTCTCAAACGTGCTTAAAATCGAGCAACTTTTTTATCATTTTTCATCGAATTGTACAATATTACATTCGGAAGAGTTGAAAATCTTTGGTCACCCGAGCGAAAGTTTTGTCACACTTGAATAACTCGGTTCCCGATTTATTGCCGAGAAAACTTGCTTGATTCCGAGGGTGGTATAATTTCCTGTTAATATTTTTTTTCTAGGTGTTTAAATCAATGGTGGTATTTAAATCAACTCCGTTTTTTAAATTAGAATGCTATACTTTTCTAACTAGTTATTTAATAAGACGTTTTAAGACGGTCACAGTGATCTACAACTCAATGTCATTCAAGATCGTTCGAGGTCAACTGCGCGATGATTCGAATTCGACCGTTTTAACGAGTAAGCTTCGGGCGAAATAATGTGATTTTATATTTATTTTATATTTTTTCGTGATGAAAAACACTCCTTATTTGCTTAACATGTTATTCGCCCGCATCCCCTATAGTTCGTCAACTATCTGACTGATGTAACAAGTAAGCGATAGAATTGAGTCGAGTCTAGGGGAAGAAGTACATAGTTGGTAGAAGTTCTTGCATGCGAGTTACCGTGTCAGTACTTTCGACCAAAAGGTTCGCGTTATGTCGCGGAACATGTGCCAACTGGTGGACGAGTGTCCCTGACGTCAACTTGGTTAAATTGGCTGAACTTTGAACTCGTGAGTAATCGGCCTGTCGCCGTTTCTTGTATTGCGTTCTTTATCCAGCTGTTCGAAGACCAAGTATGGCTGCGCGACAGCCACCGAAAGAACTCCTTCTCTAGAGGCTAGTCACCCAAACGACATCGCTTCAGGATGTAGTTCCCTATGTAGGTCTCGAGCTTCCCAAATTTTTTTATAAAAATCCTGTTTTTAGAAGGCGGTTAAAACTGGGTACACTAAACAAAACTAAATGTTATACTTTATAATAATTTTAAATTGCTCTTTATTTCAATTTAGATATAATACACTCATTGAGTGAAAATTCTGTTAAAATAATCGATTACAGAAGTCGAGAGGAATTAATTACTGCCCAACTCTTCTGTACATGCAAGAGGATACGCCGCTTAACCTTGTCCTGGAGATGTTCATACTCCTGTAGGATTCCTCCGTACCGCGGTCCAATTGTACCGTCCCGGCCGAAGACAATGCGTGCGATAGAAGTGACTGATAGATTCTAATAAGCGGTGGAGAGGTTATCGGACACCAGTCGGTCACGCATTCCTTCGCCTACGTCCAACGTATCCATCCTTGAGCGGCGATTGTTACGCAAAGCTGAGTCGCGTGTTGCGAAACTGCGAGGACTGCGAGGACTGCGAGACGACCGAAAAATTAGTCCGAAGATAACGAACGTCCTTAGGCATATTTGATAATACAGGGTTCTTGCGACGTGCTCGTCACGCGCGTGGGACACCTTAACCGGATCGCTATGCATAGCACCGAGACACGGGTCTCTGTAAATGGGGATAATCTGTAGTTCCTGCTTAGGCAATGGTTTTGCGTGGGCGGGCGGGCTCGCGTTAAAATTCCCCTCGTCTCGTCGTGCGTCGCATCGCGTCGGAGGGACCGGCCTCGTTTCTACCTGCAAAAATCAAATGGGCTTAAACAACGTCACGTTGATAAATGAGAGTTTTCGCTATGGCCCCGGCGCTCGACTGAAACGGACAAATTAATTTCATGCCGGAACCGGAGCGCGCCTTATCGAATTTCGACGCGCGCTCGCCCGTCCGTGCCTCGACGCGGGGCGGCGATGTTACGCAGCGCCGCGCCGCGCCGCGCCGCCGAGCAGCGAGTTTCGTTTATCGGTGGACGAGGTTAATCGCTTACCAATGGGATCTAGAATGATTTTTCTTTCCCACGGCGATCCATACATATATTTATTACTGCATAGACAAAGCTATCGCGTAGTCGAGACCGCTATTAATGCCAAGCCCAATGCAAACCGACGAATATTTGCTTTCATTATCGAGAACTCGCAATTACATTAGTAGGCCCAACCTGGTAGATCGATAGCCATGCATAATGGAAATGGTTAATGCTTTGTGCTTAATGTTCGACGATAACGAGTACGTTATCCAATGTTACAAATGCAATAAAGTTGCACACGGTTACGCGCCGTATCAATCGGTATTGCGATTGCTCCGGTATCCTAATACTATCGCTTGAACGTGGAATTGAAACTACGGATGCTGTTACAGTGCAGATGCAAAAGTACGAACCAATAAGCTTTTAGGAAAACCACAAAGACTAACACACTTCCCATAGTTTGATCAGACTTTTTTTCGGAAACCGTTCAACGTTTTGAAACGACGCTGTTGTTTTTGCGTTTATTGAAACAGTATTTTTCATTCCCAAGCGCGACAGAAACGAAAATACAGCCTAGGTACAAAAAAAAAAATTTTTTCATTTACCGAACCTCCAATTCGTAAATTGAACAGAATGCGAATCGCCATACAATGTGACCAAGACTGATGGATTATATGTATTATACCGTTGCCTTTGAATCGATTTATGAACAGCTAAAGTGTCCCGATAGCTTGGCTTTTCTAACCACAAGGATGTTTACTCGCAAGCACATTATTGGCTGTGTGGATATGAGGAAACCCATTAGCGGGTCTACGCCCGATACGAAGATAGCAGGTGAAACCCGGTGATGGGACTAATTCAATTACCGTATACAAACTTTCGATCGACGCGAATTCTAGTAATCAATCACTCGGTGATGTCAAACAGAAACACGGGGAAACAATAACACGGAATTCAATGCAGAAACAGACAACTTCCGTAGCTGTCTGCATCAAAATTTCTTATAATCATTTCATTTTACAAAAAACCTCACTGTGATCGAAACAACTGAATTGTGTGTGCATCGCTGTGCACGCGTGTTACGATGCCTGCTGATTTCATAAGCACGGGTGATGTTTAATGAATGTTATTATGTAGGAAATTTTCCGGTTATTTTTTTTTAACACTAAACCTACTCAGCGCTACTATTCGCTTAGATTTCGTGGAATATTTATTTCCATATGTGCTTGGACAGAAAAATTTATCGAATCAATTTCCATGTAAAAGTAACTTTATAATTTCAATAATTGTAAAATGAAAAATATGAAACCGGTGCACAGTTCCGACAACTGTGCGAGCGGAGAAGAACCATATTGATATTTTCTACTGTATACATATAGGTGTTGTTGTGGAACTTAAAATCGCAGAGGATTCTACAGGGTCTCCCAAAAATGTTGCATTTCCTTGAAAAGGGTGATTCTTGAGATCATTTGAAGTAACTTTTTCCTTTACGAAAATGTTCTTCCCGAATATTTGACCTCCACCGAGTTATTTTGAATGATAACAGCCAAAATAATAGGTTTAGCCTGGTAATTACCGTACAAGCTGAAACAACGCTAATTGTTATCCTGTTATTGGATCCATGGAAAAGGCGGCGTCGTATTCGACATTCCGCAGGCTACATTGCAAGGGTAGATAATCAAGCGTACAATCGCACGCGCACCGTGCTTCATGATTTCGTATTCCATTTCCTCCTCCGTCTGTTTCCACGTCGAAGGAACCGGGCTAATGGAAGTCTGTCATGAAATAAACTTGTCCCTACTTATAATACACGCAACGGCGGCACCTTCCTCGCTGTGCTCACAGGGAAGAAGGTATTATTGTGTATTAACATTGTTCAGCTCCGGGAACGTGTGCAACGCGCGACCTTAATAAACGCCCCCGGTATGCCATGATGGGAATCCTTCAAATTCCAGCTTTAATCCGGTTAACGTAAGGAATTCGCGAGAGTAAACAGTTCGTGCGAGCCGTGCACGCGTTTTTCTGTAGCAATACTTTGTCCTTTGGGGGATACAAGCAAAAGTTCGCCGGTGGTTATGCCCTTATCTATCGTAAAACTGTGGAAAACATACGACTTTTCCTTCGTTGTCTCTTTTTTCTTTGTTTTTTCTTTTTTTTTTCATTTTTTCTTTACGCAACGGCGAAGAATTATGGGTCTGCGAATTCGATGGGCTTGTATTTCATGTACAGGGGTGTTTCAAAATTATTGTATGTCGCGGCCACTGTACCGTGATGAAAATTCACCTCGAAGCTTTTGTCAAGGTCAAACTTGTTTCCTATTGCAACCTATAGTACGCGAATGAAACTTTTACCAAAGCTTATCCTTGATTAGACAAGGAATGAAGTCCCTAAAAGGATTTTTGGCGACAAAATCTCGTTTGGCCCCCAGCACCCTTCAAAGTTTTGACAGTACTTACTAAATATTTTGGAAAATATCGAGTTTAGAGAGAAAAGTTTCCAACAAAAAAACGAAACTCGTAAGAAGCTCTACAAAAAACGTTATATACATATTTTTTCACGTAAACCTATTATTTTGGCTGTTATCACCCAAAATAACTCGATTGGGAGCCAAATTTTCGGGGAGAATATTTTCGCAAAGGAAAAAGTTACTTCAACCGACCTCAGGAATCGTCTCTTTTAAGGAAGTACAACATTTTTGGATCACCCTGTGGGGTATCAGGTTCGACTGGCATTTTCAGAAAAATTTTTAAAACTGAACTCGTTCGAAAATTTGCACGAGTACCATCGACCCGCATGTATCGGAACGAGGAAACAATATGTAAATGTTGACATTCAATTGGACGATTCATATACTTTATTAGATTGGTAAAGAGAGTTCTCGTTGGTTCGTTTTTCATTCGCTTTCCTCTCCCTAAATTGGACATGCATATTCAGTTACGAGCCCGCAATACAGATATGAAACGGCCGTTGGGACGAGCAACATGACATCATGACATCGAAATAATTGAAAAATACTCGAACTTGTTTAGTAATTTAATTATTTATATCAATGCAAGCTTTCCCATTTTTCTCGTATACCTTAACAATATATCAGACGTTTCTTTTACGTGATATTGGAAATTGAAAATTGATACCTCAATTTCATCGAAACAATTCTTTGTGAAATAATAAATATAAGATACAAATTGTAATTTCTAAAAAAACAGCAACATCATGGTAAATAAATTAAATCATTGCTGATTATTTGCTCTCTTTTTTCCCTGGAAAAAAAGTGAAAATTTCACAAAGTGGCGCAATACAAGTAACTTAATACACACTAATTTAAGCTGGAAGTGTCAAAGTTATATTCGTTTCTCGGATACTAGAAGATTGAATTAAAAAGAACGAGAATACAATAACTGGTACTTGAAACTTACAGGTAGAGTTAATTAATGCAACTTCGGAACTTCTTCGCTTTAATGAACGTTTCAAGTCGCAACTGTCTACGTACCCATTTTCGTATGTATTCTGTTATATTTTACATAGAATATATTCTAAAATTATCAACACAAATTTTCTTTCGTATAATTTCAAAATGGAGTGATGTTACTATTTTTCTGGACTTCATGGAAATAAAGTGTGTCTTTATAAAACTACCCTTATAGTGGATGTTTCAATCTAAAAAATTGAAATTCTGCTAGTTGCAAAATTACTAATTTAAACAACACCCGCTTTTACTATCTTTTTTCTTTTTCACAATTCCGACGAAACGCATTTTTTTCAACATGTTAGTCGGACGTCATTTACGAAACTAACCCTTTCAGCCTTATAGAGAAATTGAAGTCGTTTGGTCCGTTTATAAAAAAAGTTATTCCGGTACTAATCTTTTTAAAGACTATTTTGAGACGAAGTATTAGTTTATCGAAGCGGTCTCCCGTCGTCGGTGCCTTCGAGTGGTTGATTTTGGACAGACAGGAGTTCACAAAGGATCTGTATTCATGTAAATGCATATGTATGTGGGTATGTATATGCGGCGAAGAACGGCCGGCCCGATCCGTGTTGAGGACAGCGAAGATTCCTATAGATATGGTATTTTATATTCTTCTCCGTGTCTCGATCCGTCTGGGCTGGACATAAGCGAACTTGCCTGTGTAGATCGTGTGTAGATACTTGTAGACTTTCGAAACGGTATTGTCTCGTCGATAGGGTAAGATGTGTTATTCGTCAACGTTTAAACGCAGACCTTGCACTTTCCTCAGAAGTTTTTGAACGATTGTCATAGCGGTATCGATCCTTTGAATGTCAACTTCCACTTATTGCCAGAAGATATTTAAATGCGATTCTACGATAATATTTATTTAAGTTTTCTGACGTGACTCGTATGGTATACGCGTCTGTGCTGTCTGTAGTTTACCGCAGTAGGACCACGATTAACGCTGTATCGATGGAACATTTTTATTAAAAACCTTCCACCGATGATATTTATAGAAAGTAAAAAAATCAATCGTTTTCGTATGTCCTATTAATTGATTGACTTTGACAGAAAAAATTTAAACAGGGCGTTCCCGTCATTGTTGGCTAGCGTTTTGTTTCGAAAAAAATATAAAAGAGTAAAAAGTTATACTATCTATAATGTAACGGTGTCTGTAATATTTTCTTTGTCCGCATTAGTTTGTTAGACATACACAGGTGACCTTCAATTTTTTTCATGTAATGCTATGTATTTTTTCATATCATATGAAAGAATTCATTCGTATACGATATATTGATCTTCGAGGTCACACAAGGTCACAAATGCAAATACAATATCGTTTACGATACACCGCCGGGAAATATAAACGACTCGAGAAACAAAATAATTAGTTGAGCTGAAATATGTATGAACGCACAAGGAAATCATATTGAACGTTTACTGCAGCCTCGTTAATAAAAAATACTTTGAACGTTATTACGTCGTCTACGAATGAATTCGTTTTGGCACACGATTTCATAAAAAAAAATACACAGAATTCCATTAAAAAAATTGAAGATCACCTTCCTTTCCAACAAACTAATGCAGATAAAACAAATTTTCTGTTTAATCGGTAACCGAAATACATTCAAATTATTTTACGTATGTTTTCAATGATTTCACATTGTAGAAAAATTGTATATTGTCGTATGAAATCAGTAGTTAGCGATGATGCACCTATGTAATACTTAAATACTTTCTCGCGCTACCGTACGGGTACATTACAGTATCGTAAGGAAGAATGCATTTCCTGTCGGATGGAATACCTGTTCTGTATATAAATTACATTTTTAGTTTTTTTTTTTTATTTATACAGTTCTCGATTATCCGATGAGTCTCGCTTTATCCGAACCGCGTATACTTCCGATCAAGCCGATTAACATTTAACAGGTGACTCCAAGTGACGTTCTATGTAAAATAATAATCGCGCTGTGTCATGTGTGAACATTAAAAGCATTTCGTTCTCACAAAAACTCCATAAAAGTTCTGAAAAGTGTGTAACACCGTTAACACTTTGACCGCCAGCGTGGTAATTAAAAAACAAATCCGTAAAGTAATTTTTTAAATGGAATAAAATTTGAAAATCTGGTGCTCGCGCAATCGGCGCTCTTTCAAACATTTTTCATTTTGCAGATCCTAATCAAATTCGGTACAGTAATTAAAAATTATGTTTTAAATTTGGACAAATCACGTTTCCCATTTATGAGGGGCGCAAGTGTTAACAATTTTAACCCTTTCAACTCGGAGCTATATTTTCAATTGAAAATTAAACATTTCTTCCAATCTAGAATAATTCCATTTTATATTTTTGTTCTTCATTTTATGGATATGAAATTGATATGATACTCCCTAAAATACTTAAATGTTTAGCAATTGATTAGATACCAATTTATTTAATAATGTAAACAATATTTTGAATAATGGTACAGCAATTTTTACCACTTGAATGCTAAGGATTAATATACAGGGTGTTCGCGTCATTACTATGTAGCTAGCGTTCTTTTCGAAAACTATTATGATTCGAAGAAAATAAAAGAGGAGAAATGTTATTTTTTGTAACATTTGAAACATAAAAGAAAAACCACCGATTGAAAGATATTATTAAATATAACAGTCAATATTTTATTTCAGTACTTTAATTAAGGAGTAATAAATTTCTTTTATTTGAGTGTATTGAAAATATGTCTTCCTGCATTAAGAATGTTTTATCACATTTATTACCATTTCCATTGTAAATAAATTGTTTATACGTATTTAGATTTGTACAATTATTCTAATTACAAATTATTCTACAATGTGTAATTTGTAGTTTCAATTTTTCGCTTCGTCTTCTTCACAAATTTACGTCCAATACAGTATTTACTTGCTGGCTAACAATGACTACGGTATTTATAATATTTGCACTACCAACATTTAATTTGTCCGATCAAATACGTCTATCCCTCGACCGTAAAACATTTCGACGGAAGCTGTTCAAATACTGTAGGTTCCCACGGTGAATCTTTTCGAAGTTCGCCTCGGTCTGTTAAAGTTTTGAACGACAAATTACACACGCGATCCTA
Source organism: Lasioglossum leucozonium (assembly GCA_028454225.1). Taxonomy (NCBI): domain Eukaryota; kingdom Metazoa; phylum Arthropoda; class Insecta; order Hymenoptera; family Halictidae; genus Lasioglossum; species Lasioglossum leucozonium. Next base: position 129,391 of record CM052209.1, read on the forward strand.
TGACAAATTATTTCCGCGAAAAGAGTTTTGCAATCGATTTAACGGGTCATCAAAGCCCCGGGCGCGGACCCGGACGGGGACAGTGACGGTGACGGAGACGGGGACGGGGACGGGGACGGGGACGGGGACGGGGACGGGGACGGGGAAAAATGTCACGCAACGCGAGCGTCGTCGCTCCTGCGAAGGAAGTTTCAGTATCGTGCTCATCTTTCGTCCGTATTAGAATTTCATCCGGTTCTCTGGCCGCGATTTCACTGTTCACGGGTATGAACTACGCTGGAGCGAGATCGCATTACATCGTTCAAACAACCATACACGTTTTCCGCAATTATTTTACGGAGAAAGTTTCCTTATAAAGGGATGAATCTTTTCGTATCTCCCCTAACCGGCGAGATTGTCCCTGTACACTGCCACGATACCGTGCGTACGTTTTAGAACAACGAGGGGAGGAAACTTGGCGCATATTTCACGCGGTGGCTTGAAAAATTACATCGCTCCTCTTATTTGAAAAATGTGTCTGCGGTGAATGCTTAATGTGTTGTTCGAAACAGAAGACGTCTCGAATATCCGGATATGTCTTCGCAATTCACTGGTTTAGAAATATTTTTAAACATGTTCGCATAATTCACGACGAGACACAACTAATGTAATTAAACGTGGTATTCTGAAAATTTCCATATAAAATCAGCAATTTTATGCTTTCGGATTTTTTTAAAAATCGATTTCGCAACCAAAAATTCTGAAATAATTCACAGCCGTGTGTGCTATTAGATACAATATGATACACAACCGAGTGCTATTACTAATATACTATATACTAATACTATTTATTGTTAACGTCACAACTGAATACTAAATAAATGACCAAAATAGTATAATCCTCTAAAATATAAGCAATTAAGCAACTGAGTGCATATATTTGAATGCACCATTTTAACAAAACCGTGTAGAATTGTATATTGAATTCTGTGTAGAGCATAACGTAATTTTAAAGGACGTACTTCTTCAATTGCTGAAAATTACAAACAAATTAAGCTCTGAGAAATTGAATTGGGGAGAATACTAGAAATATTCCCTCCCATTCAGCTCATACTGTTTCTGGGTTTGGAAATGTATTCATCCTTCTCAATTCTATAACCTATAAAGCTTTCATCCAATATTGAATATGTATACATCTATTCAGCCCTCCGTGTTCCTTAATATCGTTTATGACTATTCCTTTTTATCCCTCTGAATACATTTTTATTCAGAAAAAAAAGTATACAGACCGACATACCCTTTTATACAATATTTTCCGATGTCTGATGTCGCGTCTATTTTTCTACACTGTGCAAATGATCAAAATACTGCAATGTTTAAAGCTTACGCAAAGATTGCAAAATGGTTGGAAAGCTGCTGCGATCGGTGTAATTTTATTTACAAATAGGTAAGCAGGTTCAAGCATTTATAAGACAAAGGCTGTTGACGATATCGTAACGTAAGACGGCTTGAATTGGTTACAAGGATACTCTTGCAATTTCGCTATCGTTCTTGTGAAAGATTATATTGGATTATGTTGGACTAAACAACATACATGTTGATGCATTGCTGCAATATACTCACAAAGAAATAAATTCGTCGAATTATATTTCATGGGCGCATCTATACAATCTCAATAATTGAGCATTAAAAATATTAGAAATTCTCAATTCTCGAATCTGTTGGCCTCGATGGCTATCTCCTCAAAAAACAGTGTTTGTTCGCTTCAATAACAGACGCATTCTGCAAAACCGAAATTATAATTGAAAACTGTGTCATCAAATCAAGCGAAACAGTTAAATTTCTAGGAATCAATTTTTACTACGATTATGAGCTTTAAAGTTCATAGAAACACTAATTGTAAGTTAGACACTAAATCATATCGTGACGTAATCATATATTGTATAATAATTTATCATGTATATGCTATATAAACTTTATATGGTTTAAAACGATAAATAAATTGAGGAAAAATTGTTTTAGGCATCGAAACATAATGAAATTTCTTTCTGGTGTTTCGTCATTTTTATATGGCAACACATAGTAGCCGTTTTTTAGTGCTCGGTAGATTTAACGTTTAAAATGTCTTTCGCAAAACTATTTCTTCTGCAATAACCGGGTACATTTGACGGGTATTCTAAATCGCGGCTTCGATCGGCACTCGGTTATGACTCACCTGCATGCGAGGGCCGCCGGTGTAGGTGGCAACACAACGGAAGAGAGCACGGAAGAGAGAGAGAGAGAGAGAGAGAGAGAGAGAGAGAGAGAGAGAGAGAGAAAGAGATCGAAAGGGAGGGGTCAGGAAGGTCGAGGGGGAAGAAGGAAGCGAAGAAGAGGTTCTAAACGAATCACCGACGGAACACGTAAAAACTATCGTATTACCGGCGAACAGTAAGATTTCACGTGGGTATCCCCGTTAATGACGAGCACGTTGCTCCATTACACCGGTGTCGGTCTCGTTCATTCACCCCGGTGCTGTCTCGATATCGAAATCACGTTATCGATACCGCTGCCACCACCGTCACCGCCACCGCCACCGCTGCCGCCGTCGCCGCCGCCGCCGCCGCCTTTGCTACCCTTCCCGCTCTGATTTCGTGGTAACATCGATCCGCGCATCGATTGTTCTTCGGACCACCCTGCTAGTATGCAAACGAGCAGGATATCGCACAGTCACAGGATTTCCCGGAGTAGTTCACTTGCATTTTTCTTCTTGCACCGACGCTAAGCGGCACTGCGCGGCGCGGCGATCGTGTAACGAGAAAGTTCTGATTTCGTGGCACTAGTGATTATCGGGAATCAGCTCGTGCACTATGGAGAATAATTATTTCCACCGTCCCTCGGCTGCGGCCGCGACCGTTGCCTCGCAGCTCGCTAGGCTAAATGTACCAACTGCACCGACACCAGAAACTTTCTGACAGTGGGAACCGATTTTTACCGATCCGTTCGCTGTAAGCTGAGAGGAAAATTTGTTCGCCGGTTTTTCGAAGGTTTAAACACAATTTAGTGTTCAGGAATACCGAACGTTTTGGAAACATTCCTTAATTCGATATTTCTCACAATATCTTGCAAGAATGAACATTTTCAAATTTTTGTTAGAAAATCCATCTATCGCGTGACAAATTTTTCGTTTCGTGTTTCGCGAGGCCAGGAACGGCGATCGCGAGTTTTTCTCGCGATTCTCGTCCCACGCGTCCTCGCGTCACGAGTCATCGCTCTATCGCGATGCGAAATTGTTTCGAATCCCCGATCACGCGGTCCATTGTCACATCGTACATTACTGGCGGTCCGACGAGTCCGCGGGACGGTCGGGTATGCGTGCGCTTATCAGTGGATAATCCCCTAATCTTCTAATCATCTTCATTTGAATCGTGGCGCAGAAACGGAACACATTATTATCGTTTATATTCCGGGTCAAGGGTGACGCGTCTACTCGGTCCAAGTTATCATCGACCGCCTCCTTTCGTTCCACGAAGGTGAACAAGACGGTGCGAGACCACGCGGAGGAGGCGGAAGATCGTCTTGCGTCTTGTGTCTTGCGTGTTGCGTCGGTACACCGACTCCAGGCGTGGGAGGCCAAGGAAAAAGGCACCGCGGCCCTCGTAATATGCGAGCTAAACCAATGCGTTTAAACAGGCTGCCATGCTATCCTCTAATGCCCTTGCGATTGCATAAGAATCGCGAGCACTACGTGCGCACGAATGCCAACAGACCGGCCGGCCTACGAAACCCCGGCTTGCGTACAATGACTCATGAAAGTATTCAAACGCTCCTAATCGAAAGCATTGAGGATCACGACTTCTACATCCGGGAACACAAAAGATAGGGCGCCCAATTAATTTGTTCGTTTTTCTTTGGTAGATAATCGTTAACTCGAATAAATTGTTTATTTGATTTTCAACTTCAAAATTTTATAACCAACGCAAAATAATTCGACAAGGGGGATATTATAGGCTGACTGTAACTTTCATTGTAAAGTTATGACAATTAATTTTACATTAATTTAATATCTAATTGTACCGAGACAGTAAGAATAACTAATATTAAATGAAACTCTTTATACGCTTCATTGAACACTTATTATTGCAAAACAATATAATACACTTGATTGATATAAATACGTATTTGCCATATGACTCATGAAAATCTTGAAATAACTTATTTAGTAAAACGAAAGCTGAAACGTCATGATTTAATATTAAATTATTAGCTGAATATCCTTTTGTTCCATGGATTCTAGTATAATTTAGCTTGCTCGACATTGATTTACCGTGGAAATGAATTCCTACGTCTGGACAAAAGGTTATGTCAGTCCTATACATATGTATGTAAATACATACGTAATACATACATATGTATACATGCGTATGCGCGGTAGGTAACGCATTAATCCTCAATTTATTGGAGTGTTGCAGATGAATGAAAACGCTGCATTGCTTATAATACCCTTATCGTTTGTAAGTTTGTCAAAAGCAATGTTTGGCTATCAAGATAACATCTACCATGAAATTTGTCCGGTGATTGCCTTTATTTGGCACGAGATGCATTTATTCTGTTTTCCTCCACTTGTTTTACATATAATTGTTATTAAATAACGTAATTGTTTCATTATTTTTGCCGTTCGAGTCTCGTAAAATGTCCATTGCAATAATCTATGATTAATGTCTTCGTTTTCGTAAGTACATATGCATTTCGAATCGCTTACGAGGCATGTACACGCATAGATTGTAGTGTCCTGATCTTTTACGATTTATAGCGAGCATAAAACCTCTGGAGAAATTGCCATATGAATTTATACGGGTTTATCGTTGTCATTATAGAAATATCGGAAATATTCTTCCCCTACCGTACGACACGATCTTTAATAATATTCAGGGTGTGGCTTTAGCCCTTATCGTACGGGATATCGTGCCCGGTATCGTACACCATATACGGAAATATAGAGAACAGGAGGAAAGGGTAAAGGGCACCGAAATAAAAAAATAAATTGACGAAGACCAAAAGCGACGTTTCGACGCCCACGCGTACCGTCTTAATTACAACAGGCCTGGCGGCCGGTTTTACGATTATACCAGTTCGAGTGGTTCCAGTGCCAGCTTATTTCCTTTTACAGCGAACGTTAAAAAGTAATTAGAACGTTGAGCCGCAGAAGCTTGATGAGAGATGCGAACGATAACCTGAACGACGATCGTGTATGGAAATGTTTCTGCCATTGCTGAATCGGGATCAACGCTTATTGCCTTGTCATTTTGACCTAGTTGTCTGTGCGTGAAAAGAATATCTCGTAGAACACAGAAATTAGTTTATTATTTTCGTCGAAATGAGATATTAACAAGAAACGTGAACTTTTTAAAGCAAACGCGAACATCCGCAAGGGAAATGAATTTTTATCTCGCTCCAGTTTGTTGCAACTGAGGTAGAGGTAATTATTATTTTGCGTGCTGATTATCGATGTATCGTTGCGATCGGAAAGCTCGCATCGTCGGTGACTGTTGCGGCGACTAAATAGATGCGTCGCCGTTGGTTTGGGAACCGGAAAACTGAAAAAGCTGTTACCTGTTACAGGTGAGAAAAGTGTGCGGTCGTCCGGAACTGCAGCCGAAGAACGAAGGGACCGTTACGCCTTCGGATCCAGCTGCAACAGAGAAATTGGCGGCGGGCAGCCTCGAGATGCACGCAGCTGCGCCTCCTGTCGCGTATAGAACATTCCTAACGCGGTTGCACATGCAGCTGGATAATTTCTTGTCCAGTGTCGACAGGTCTCGGAACTTCTATGGTACTCTGGCCGACACGATCTGCGAGGAATATCCCGACAAACGATGTTGGAATGGCGAGCACGTCGGAGAGTGAGTACACTTGCCATTTTATTCCGCGGTTCCCAACAAACTGCCGGTAGTCCGTAAATTATCGCGATGAAAGCCGCGCCGGTGCCCATACGTTTAAGCTTTCGCGAGCGGAAGTATTAAAATCATATTCAAATACGTACCAGACTTTTACGAGCCGCGATGCTTTTAACGCCGCCCGCTCTCCTTGGAAAACTTTGTTCGAACCATGCACGACGAGCGACGACGACGACGACGACGACGCCGCGCCGCACCGCGGCGTCGACCGTCTCCTACATACTGAATTTTTCGAAGAATTCCGGAACAGAATCGCAAAGCGTATTCCCGTACGAGAAGCGTTGCAAAAATGAATCTTTAAGTCACGGCATTCGCACGAGGCGCACGGTTGTTTCAAGAGAAACGAATATTCCGGCACATGCCGGGTCGAAGCCGGAATATGTCCGGTACCGTTTGTACGAAATTCTAGGATTTTATATAAAATTGGAGGGACACTTTCTAACCCTTCTTGTATCGATACCCAAAATTTTCTACGACGTTCGTTAACATCGTAATTCCTAACTTGAAATTAATTCAGTATTAATTAAATAAAGTCATTTATAAATGTCTAAGGAAGTTCAGTGGCTGCCCAAATATTAGTGCCTGTGCGAAAAATGTACTTCCTCCTCGATAAATAATTTTAAACATATACAGAGTGTCCCAAAAATGTTGTACTTCCTTGAAAGGAGTCTTTCCTGGGGTCGTTCGTTTTTTTACGAAGTTGTTCTTCATGAATGTTAGATTAATTACGTTTTCATTTACATTTATTTCTAATTATTTATTAACCTGAGCACCTACTGGTATCTGGTACTAACATAGGGGTCGAGCAACTAATTTTCCCAAAAACGAAAGCTTGTCATCGATCGTAAGTTAAAGCAACGAAAGTGTGTTTAAGTACAGTTGCTTAAATCTGAAGCAGTCTTACGATAAAAAGGGAATATTTAAATTATAATAACTTTTCTTAAAATGCAAAAAACAAAATTCTATTCGATCCATATTTTATATTTGAGTATACATGTCTCGCACACTCAAGAAAATCGATTAACAATTCGCATTTGGTCCCGACTGTGGACACTTATTTGTTGCGCACTACTGTATTATGCAGAGATAACACGTTGGCTAGGCAAAGAGACGCGTGTCGATGATAGACATTTAATAGCACTATCAATATTTAGATACCGATAGCTCGATCTCCTGTGACACGTATTTTCGTGGATGGTTGATACGATCGCGTCTACAAATCGGATTGCGTGACGAAGAGAGCGCACACGGGACTACGAAAGTGTCAAAGGCGGGGTCAAGCGGAACGGACGAAGCACACCTCTCGTGCCCGTATGCCTAGCCAACTCTGTCATCTCTCCGCAATACGTACTCCGCAGACTACGGCGTAGACTGCGTAGAGTGTAGAGTATACTATGCCGCAAGAGGGCCTGTCAACGAGGCTTAACAGCCCCTAACGCGCGAGCGTGTTAGGAAATAGATTGAAACGCGGTGCGTCGCAAGCCCGAAACTGATCACCTCAAGGATAGTAACCTTACAACTCGGAAAGGGAACACGGTCAAGTTACACGGGCCGCTTATGCGAGGGTTACTTATGCGAGGGTTATCTACACCTTAGACAAATATTCGACATCCTTTACGGTGATTAGTGCATACCCCGTCATAGTACGTGGGATACCAATTATAAATATTTTGAAGAGACAACTAATGACATCTAACACGGTATCACAGCTCAAAATATTATGTTCTATAAAACAAGCTCAAGTACTTCCACACGTACAAGATGGGATAGTACATATTTATGAATTCAATGATCATCGTAAAAAAATCCACATCGTCTAATTCAAAAATCGCAGATACGAGACTGCGCAAGAATAGATTAACAATTAGTAAGGAAAATTGCATTAATCACATTTTTTTAAATATCGTTTACGATTTTTTCCGAAATTTTCTTCTGTGACCCATCGAAGCCTCACAATTTAACACTAAACCTACCACTGTCGGTCAAATGACCGATTTCTTATTTTTCATTTTACAATAATTATTGAAATAAGGAAACTGTTTACACAGTAAACATTGAATGAAAATTGCAGAAATCAAAATTGAAATGAAAATTGCAGAAATCTAATTAAATGGAGCCTTGTCATTTTCATAAGCTAAAACATTTTAGCGTTTAAAAAAATGTTGACTATCCTCTACCTTGTAGTTTTTCAAATCGTTCGTGAAACATACGTCTAATAAGTTAAAAAACCTACAAAATAGATACATGAAAAAATGATTAAATATACGGCTATATAGCCGTTAAAGACACACTCTCCCACGGACGCAAGTTATTAGTATTCTGAAGATGACCTGTAGATCGAAACGTCAATACACTGTAAAATTTTTGCAAAAAGGCTTTCCTATTTTCGTTTTTCAAGATTGAACCTTTGCGCCGATACCAATTTGTAAATTGATTCCGTAAAATTTCGTGTTTTCGTGTTTTTGATCCGTAACTTTGGCTGTTTTCAACCATTCGATGTGGGCGATAGCCGACAAAAAAAGTATATACATACGTTGAATATTTTTTTTACAAACTATCTCTCACATAAGCTTCATAAAAATCGGCCTGTGTAACTTGGATATATTCCGTCGTAAGATAGGCTACGCGAAGGGTGTACACGCCGCGTCATGACGCGTCGCGTCGTATACCAATAAGTAAAACCGCTCTACGATGGCAGACTATACAACCCCATACCAAGCAACCCCATGTATAACCGTGTTAAAGTCATAGCATGAAGGAGTTTTCAAGGAAGTCGTTAGTTGTAACGACAGTCGCTCTTCCCTTGATAGCTACCGCAAACTACTGTCTGCAACTACAGATATACTCGCAGAGATGCGAGTGGTTGGAAATAGCTCTTTACTGCTTACAGTTTGCAATTGCGTATAAAACAATACGATGATGCCAAGTATGGACAACGATACATGTACATAATGATCTTAATATAATTCTAATATACTAGAATACTTTCATTTCATGCATACAGTGGGCGTACAAAGTATTCGTACACTTTTCAAAACCGCATAACTTTTTTAAAATTGACCATACGATTTGAGTTTTTTGGTGATGCTAGCAGGATCAATTTACTAATTAATGTATAAATAATTGTTTTTAAAAATTATTATTGGTCACGTTTGCAAAGCAAAATGTAATGGTCGGGTTTTTTAAATTTTTTATCTGTGCCCATAATGAAAATTTAAAACGTTTGTTTCGTGTATCTAAGTAAGTTGTATACACGTACACAGTTTCATTGAAATCGCTTGACGTATAAAAAAGCTATGGGCATTGTAACATGTAAAAATCATTGAATTTAGGGCTTGCGATTCATTTAAATCGCAGATTCTCTACAAATTTTTGCTATTTTCAATGAACTATATTCATAACAACCTTGATCGACTTTGATGAAACTTTGTGCACGTATATATGTATTACTTGCTTAGATCTACCAAATACACCTTCTATATTTTCATTAAAATTTTTATTTGAAAAAATTTCTATGTAATATGTAATGCTAAATGTAACTACTATGTAGCCCGAAAGGGAAACATTGTTGATTCTCTTCTTCTTTCTGACAAAAAATAATCATCATATACGAATCACATAGAAAGTTCAATGTTTCAAAAATTCGTACAATTCTGTGTCTACTGTTCCGCTTCAAGACTCGTTTCGTTGAGCGTAACGCGTATTCTACAAAGGAAAATGTTTTTTTTTTCCACGTAAATTGAGACGCAACGTGCGAATGTTATTTAAGGGAACAGCGATCCAGACGTCACGAGTGACACGCATGAATATCAAACGTGTGCAAATTCGATGCAGGAAGCTGTCAGCCAAGTATAGAGAGGAACGCGAGAAACGCGGAGAACCGAGAGTACAATACTTCACCCTTGATAAAGAAAATTTTTTTTGGGGGCATAAGCTGCGAACATACCTAAAATAAAAGAGAAGTAAAGTACCGAGGTCGTATGGACACATTTTGACGCAACGTTTTAATTGTTAATGAACTGTAATTAATTGAAATCATTAGATCGAGTCGTTTAATTTTAACTATTAACGTACGATTTCGTATTTCTGTGTGCAGGCAGTCTAAAATAAAACGACGATAACTTCTTTAGAATCGTACCAAACGACCTGATTTTTTGTTAGCAATTAGAAGCATTGGTATACAGGGTCCTGGTATACAGTTCTATCTTTTCGTCCCTGAAACAGTAGCTGTGGTTGTTGCGCGATCGTCGTTCAAGGGCTGAGGGTTGAAATTTCGGATGCCCTTAGCTCGATGAACACCTCGCGTTCCCAGGGACGCGTGGGCGAGAAATCTAGGGGGGCAGGGGAGTCGAAATGCGGCGATTCAGAGTTTGTGGAGCGACACGATAGGAATAAGAGGAAGGAAAGGGCGAGGGAAGGCGCCAAGGTGGGGGGAATGCTATGACAGCGAAGAGAATAAGAGAGGATGGAGAGAATCGGAGTAGCCTGTGAGACGCCGCGCCGGACCGCCAAAGAGTCTGGCAACGCAACGGGAGCAAATGGGCGCCACGATGTCGCCCACTTTTCTCTCGGTGTTGCTCCTACACTTGTATACGTGCAGGAAGTTGTACGTGTACGCTCGACCGACGACGGCGGCAAAGAGGAACAGAGTAGAGCAACGGAACTGAAAGAGATGTAGCGTGGTGGTTGATGCGTTTGCCACGAACATGGCCAAACGTCTCGGCTACGAGGTCACCATGTCGCAACATTCTCTATGCTATTTTTCGCTCGTCCGACGTCTTCGTCCCCCCCCCCCCACCCTTCCGCTAGCATCGCACTCTACTTCTATCAATTGCGTTTTATATCTTACGGTCGACGGATCTCCCTGCTTCGGCACTCGGAAAAACTTCGATATTACTCGGGCTGTCCTCAACGGGGAGCTCTCGGACGGTACATTAGCCGGAATTACTTGACGAATTAACGAAACCATCGAAGCTTTATGTATTAGAAATTAGAAATCGATACATGGTGCGCAACTCTGTGTATGTACGCTCGCAACAGAAATTAATCTTTTTCGCTTTCAAAATGGGAAATTCTAAAAATACGGTATGCGATAAAAGACATATCGATCAATTCTGCAAGACTTGTATTAGCTATATGGGTCAGTCATAATGTTTCACATGTATTATGAGTAATGGATTATTTACTTTTTATATTAAAGTTTTTATTTATCTCGCATTATCTGTACTTCCTTGAACCTGAGCGATTACCGAGGTCATTCGAAGTAACTTTTTCCTTTGCGAAAGTGTTCTCGGTGGCTTTGTTAAAGAGTTATTAACGAAAAATACGGATCAATCGGAGCGCTATTATTGCGGACGAATTCCGGCTCGGCCAATCCCAACGTCACGGCTAACGCGACCTGTGCCATGATTGGTCCGCGTTTATCATTAATAACTCCTTAACGTAGCGACGGAGAACATTTTCGCAAAGGAAAAGGTTACTCCAAATGACGTCAGGAATCTCTCGGTGTATTACTTTCTAATAGTAATAAATAGACAGAGGATTATATGCATTTATGGCAAAAATTAGTAGGTGTAATTTCAAACAGAAAAAATATTAGAAGAATTTTAAAATACTTTTATGTTATTTTCAACTTGAAAATAAATTTCTATTTCACTCCAGTTTGTTGCAATTCGGGAAGAAAACGTTTATTTTGCATAAACATCCGCCGTTTAGTGATAAATAGACTGCGGATTCTATGCATTTCTGACAAAAATCGGTGAATCAAAATTAGAATAGTGACAATATTCCAAGAAGCTAAAAATAGTGTTTCCTTATTATTTCGAACTTACTAAAATAATTAAGAAACAAAAAAATGTACACGCAGCGAATGTTGTAACTAAAGCAGACAATTTTCTAGTAATAAGATCTCTTTTGCGGGTTTGAGAATTTTCAATATTTTCATTAAAAGAATGCGATCCTTTATAACGTTCGCAATCATTCTTCTACCATTGTGGAAACTTATTCATGATATCTCTTTTTAAGATACCAAGCCACATCCATTTATTCACATTTCCTTCAACAATACGCAAATCACTGTGTCTGCCGCCAACGTATATTCTCAAACTGTAACTGACACGCCATTTTTCTTAATTTTACGAATGGTATTTTCTATACTTAACTTTGCATTAGGCTCCATCCAAACTGCAGTTTATTCATTTGGGCCGCAAACGTTGAATCTACTGACATCTGGGGAAAATGCTTTGTTCAAAAGGAAACATTCATACATCTTCCTCCGAGCGAATGTACAGTTTTCTTAATTTTCTTCATTTGTCTAGGTATAGATTAATCGTTACTTACATTATTTATGAATTATCATATAATTCATTACGACAATTGTACGAACGTCGAGAAATTTCGTTCGCGAAATAGCGATCACTGTCATTAAAAAAATATTAATGTTGTTAATTTCCGCACATTTTTGCAAATTAAAATCTACATAAAAAGAAAGCTTAAAGTCTGCTCTAATGCTCGAAATAAAATTTGTTTCATTAACATTAATCCCAATTCACTGTCCGCTGTGCCAAAGTTCATAACTATTTGATCTCTTCTGACAATTAGTTTGACCCAGTTTCTCTCGTAAAATTGTCACTTCGAATTAATAATAGATACCGTAGAAGGATATTATCCGAACAGCGCGTAAAGGTATCATATTTGTTATTAATGAAAAAGTGTCCGAGGATTGAAACCAACTAGGTCCATACATAACGTGCCAACGTTATAATTTTATCGCTTCTACTTTTGCGTTTCTAGTTCAATCTTCCGAAAGCTACTTATATTCATACCGTAGTTGGTGGAAATCCGTGATAATGTGTAATATGTCATCGAGGATATGGCCAAGCTCCTTATTTTCGTATTTCACTGCGTATTAACCTATTTTGCGTGCGTTATTCTCCCCTGTTTTCCGTTTTGTTTGACCTCGTTGCCAGACTTTTCGGGCATTCGACGTCCTACATAACCGGCATTTATCGATGACCCTTTTTGGTCGTCTTTCAATTACGTCAAATCGCAGCATCCGCAATGCAGCTCCTTCTTTATTTGCATCTACAGATTTGAGTATTTATTAAAAAAAAATTTTACGCAAGTCACAATCATAATTACATTAAATTGGCAAGTAATTGCACATCAGACCATCGAGTCTGTGCCAATTTTATTTATTTCTGCCCACTCTAATTATAAGTATAAATATATCTAATTAAAACTATTATAAGTATTCGCAAACACTTTAAAAAGGAACAACTTACTTATACTAGGTACTCCTAAAATAGCAAGGTAATTTTTCTAAAATCTCCAAAACATTAATCCAATTTCAAAAAAGTTATTTGTTTATAACTATATATACTTCTCGTTGTCCTAGTTGTCTTTTTCGTGGCCTCGTTGAAATCGAAGTAACCGAATTATTCGGTAAGAAACCGTGTACATATGTATGTATGTATAACACAGTAGTTCTAGCGACGTGGCCTACATACTTTTTGTCACGAACCGAAGCAACTGAAGCGTTAAATAAACAACCGGTAACGTGGATTTTCCGCTTGAAATTTTCTTGCAAAAATTAATCAATTTCACACCGCGTCTGAACGGTGATCGTCATGAACTTAATTAATTTCATTGTTCGTGTACGATCAAAAGAAACCGGCTGCCGTGTGCTCCTTCCTTCCCTCCTCCCTCATTCTCTCTCTCTCTCTCTCTCTCTCTCACTCTCGGAAGTTTCTTTCATCATTTTCTTGTTTTTGAGTCTGCTCTCGTGTCTGTTTCGTCGTTTGTTTTTGTTCACTTTTCCGTCCTCGGCGCTATTACTCATCCTCATTTTCTGAACGTTTTCCATTAAAAACCTGTACAGTATCCGGCCTCGTCAGCGCACATACCCTTGTCGTCCGGATTCTCGACGTCGTGATTCAACAGATTTCGCACACTCTTTCGCCCGATTACAGGATTGACAGCGTAAGTTTTTAATTGAAGCCGGTCGGACGATTTAATAGGACGAAACAGCTTAATGACACGAGTTTCTTGAGAGAGCAGTGCACGGTAGCAATCCGCCGTGGCCGTTTCGAATTTTTTAGAAGAATAGCCTACCCTACCCGGCCTTAATAATTGTCATCGGCAGCAGAGTATTTCAGGATTGATCGCTGGGATCCAGCTCCCGCAAAGCGATTCGCGTTTCACCGTTGCGCGTTCGCTCCTCCTGCATATGTACACGAATGAATAATTTACTGAGAAATTAGAGTAAGGCATCGATCTTCCTCCCTTGTTAGGATCCTAACAATCTTCTGTAATTATTTTGGCGGCATTAAACCCAAGGGTCCAGAGTCCAGAAGCGTCGAGGGACTCTAAGGTCAGCCCAACAGAGGATCACTTTGCGACCATACAAAGAAACTTGAAGATGTCGCTTTTTCTGCTGGAATCGATTTTATACGTACGATAAAGGAGTACAACTATTACCAGTGGCGGAAACTATTACATAAAAAATATATTCTATAGAGCCTTTTTAAACAGTTTCTTGATCATGTTTTACGAGAGTCCACTGTATTTACTACTTACTATTTGAAATAATATCTTACTTAATACTGTTTGACACGTTCTACGGTTTCCTTTGGTTGCAGGCTGTCTACATTTCTTTCTCGAGTTCTACAACTTTTTTATCGCTGCTGAAACGTAGACCGCAACGTTTTCGTTTCGAGTGCAAGAAACCTTGTACTTTCGATTCGCTCGATAAATCCCATAACCATCTTTTATCGGAGATTATACTGCAATTTTCTTCCTACGGGAAAAAGGGTAAAAGGAGGATTTGGAAACGGAATGTAATAGAACTGTGACGGACGGGGGAAAATGACGGAAACCGCAGGATAGATCAAAGCGTTTCCATTGGTTCGATATTTGTTGCTTGCGCCTGAAAATCGTTACAATGTTTTTCATATGATATAAAAAAAATACATACTTTTTCCTCCTTTATTTGTTTCGATCACAATAGTTTTCGAAACACCCTGTATACTGGAAGTAACATACTCGGATAGATGACAATTATTAGAAAGTAGTATAGAGGGAACAAATGGCTGCTCGTTTACCAGAACTGTTCCAAGAAAACCGTGTGTCATTGGACACTGTGACTATAAACTTTAATAGAGATAAGAAATACGACGCGTGGGCCGAATTAGGTGTTGATTGAACTGAATTTACGAGATCCGGTAGAACATCGATTATCTGAACTAATAGGGAGAAAATTTGTCCTGATAAACGCCTCTTCAAGTAATCGGTATGTATGTATTATAAAATATAAAAAGTATCACTGTAATAATAACGATAAAAAAACTGGGAAACTTTTGGTGAACCTATGGAAATTTCGACCACTGTATATCGTTGGATCAGTCTCGATGTCCGCCACAACGTTACATTATAAAAAGCACATGTTAATCTGCAAAAAACATGTCGACGACCTTGAAGATCGGGGGTGGTTTTTTATGAAGAATCGCCCCTTCTTCGCTTGTACCTCCGATTGCCGATTACCCTGTATTATTTGAATTCTCCCTATATTATAATGTATTGACCCAAGCTTTTTCGTACGGCCATAAATAACGGGAATATTTAGGTTTTCCATTTTGAATGCTCCACCCGTGTATCGGAGGGGCGAAGGGGAGTTGGGAGGGCAGTGGAAGGGGGAAGAAGAAAGGAAGATGGCCTCGCGGAAGATCGAATTGAATTACCCGTGGAGGGCGAGAAAGGCGGTTTCACTTTTCCCTCGATTGGCTACGAGGATTGAATCATGGAAGCTCGAGACTTCGTGGACGGATCGAATCTCATTTAGATTTCTACCGTGAGATACTAGACGTCGGTTCCGAGCTTCTCTCGAGCTCTATGGCACGCGAACGGCATTCCTGTCTGCGCCGTAATCGTCTGCGATTTATACAATGCTGTCCAGTCCAGCTTTCCGAGTCTCCCGGACTAGTTTGTCTCTTCCAGATAGTCTGGCAAACAGGTGGTGATTTTTTGAAATGCTCCGCATTTTATCGGAATTCCGTTCGAGATTATGTTTTGTTAGTTATCTTGTCGTTCAATTACATCTATGTGCCGCATTAATAATTGTTATATATATATATATATATATATATATATATATATATATATATATATATATATATATATACTGTTAACGCGTGTTTTCATTATTCGTTTACCATCTTTTTGCGCACGCTCGCATACCACACCGTCCTCCAGTTCTTCCTCTGTGCTCGATCACGGAATTTCGTTACGCACGTTATGCGTTTGATATGCGAAGCTATATTAAATGGTTAATGACGGGGCACTTCTTTGTACGTTTTTCTTTTTTTTATGTATTGTTCCTGACTTTTTGATTAGACGATTAAGCCATTAAGTCACAAGTAATGAAATAACACAATTTGTATGTACAATGGGTGACCAAATTATTAGAGCCACAGTATGAAGTACATTTTTTTCTCTTTATTCTCTTATTTTATTATTTTGATAACAATGCTTGTTATACCTACATGATTTTTGTTATTTTTTAAAATTTATATATTTTTTACTGGTTGCTCCACGACAATGAAAATATTAGATTGAATTACGATTGACCGTGGTTCATACATACAATATAAGTACATGAGATCTTCTCTCTACAGAGTTAACAAAAATGTTATCGCCGATTACAAAGGAGTACGTTTGCTGCGAATAATCCGAGGAGGTGTTTATTACCAGGGTTACGCGCAATTAGGCCGTAGAGGTGGGGGAACAAAAACAAATGCAACTATGGAACAAATCTGTGCACGTGCCTCTGCGAGAACCGGGAACGTATCAACGGATTCATTCGATTAGCGAGGTATCGATTAGTATTCGAATGAAACACCAACGCAGTTTTCGCTGGCTCATTGTGACACTCCGGTTAAACCAAAAACTAGATGCAAAAATCAACCTGACGTCCAATGTGTTTCCATGGCCTAACTTTTTCGGACGCTAACTCCCAATTACCTTTGCCATGTCATCCGCAACGGTATCGACGCGCTACAGCGATACTAGATCACGGTCCAGTATCGACTGGCCTGAAAGCATTTTACGGTTTATACAATATGAAACGGAACGATGCGCGAAAATTGTGTAGTTTTACACTAATTCGAATAACTAAAATTTCCATATTCACGCATACTTTTTTCCTATTTATTCGGATATTTATTCATAGATTAATTCGATAACATTTTATAAAAATGACAAGGCTGTGTCTATCAAAATTTTTAACCATTTTTTTATAATGTACATATACCCTAAGAAATAAATTTGTTGAATAATTCCTCATGGATGCATCTTCACAGTCTCAATAATCGTAAATGAAAAATATTAGTCATTTCAACGGGCCCCCCGTAAAGCTAGTGTTAAACCTACAATACACAAAACAATACATACATATACCTACAAGATAAGTTAAATAGTAAATGTTACCTTTGGTCACACCGAATTCCATGTAATTCGTATGTCAAAGGATTAATACTATTTCTACTATTTAAAAAAGAAATTATGACAGTTATAGCCGTCGTTTGTTTACCAGAACAAAAAGCAATTGACAACATCTGCCTGCACATCGATGAAAATTTGACGGCTATTGCCGTCATTTGCGGGAACGTGTTAAATGGTTCAAGTTCGTAACTATTAGCTCGACGTGACGCAACTAAATTCAATTCATAGTTAATCAAAAACGCGGATGAAAGATCTGCAGAGGGCGCAATTAGTATAGTTCGTTAACCCAGCAGAAACGAACAATCGAGTAAAAGGATCGGTAAAAAGATTTCCTAGTCCGGCGATATAATATATCAGAGATCAAAAGTTAGTGTCTTTCCTAAGAATATCCAAGTTTACCGAAATTGCTTTCGCGAAGACGAATATCAGTTCCATCAGATTTCCGAACAGGTTCAACAGAAATGAAAAGAAAATGATGGCTACCGAGAGAGCTAGCCGGACTTGGCCGACGGTCCATAGTAACCCAGATTCATAGCGGCAGATTTTACCGAAATTTTGAAAGCAAACATCAGCTTCGTTAGACACCATTGGGAATCCCGCGCTCACCGACATTACGAGGAAGACCAGTTCCATCGGACACCCATTTCACCACTTGCCGCAGACGCATGTTCCTTTTCTTCCCAAAGGAGCCGACGATTGCACGAATGAACGCTACCAACTAAAAGTATCCCGACGTAGATTACCGACGGTTTTGTCTGAAACGTACAGTGCGCATCAGAAGTTTAGACGCACCCTATTATTTTAACGAAAACGTACCCTCCTGATGAATCTTTCATTGATTTTGTTTTATCGTACGTTTAGAAAAATTATGATTACCATTGAATTACTATGGCACTGCTGAAAAGAATTTTTGACCGAAATATGAAAAACGGCCGTATCAGAAGTGTAAACGCACTTTGTTGAACGCGACGGAGGCGTACGCAGGAAATAATTAAAAAATGTGTGCGAAACTCGAGCTAGTGTAACAAAAGGAATCATAGTGATTCGAAGTGTTGATATCTTCATTTGTTTCTAGGTAGCCAGCAGAACTTCTAACAAGTCGTTGCGAGAACGACGGTGATGTGCAATAAAGAAAGGTAGCGATGAGCGAGGTTCTACCGTAAAAACAATGTAGAGTCTCTAGGTCGATAATACAATTGGCTTAGGCCTCGAAAGTCTGTAAGATGTCGGGTCTATTCTTGTCGCCCGTCTGCGGTTCAACGCATTCCTTATCGATCGAGTTGCGAGGCTAATTTCGTGCAAGTCACCGGATGATTGGCTCGCGGGGAAGAATAAAAAAGAGATCGTGAGAGGCAGAAAGAGTAACCATAGGCCGGGCTGGATAGTTTTGGTGTGACGGTGGCTTAAAAAGCCGCCGCCTCGTCGTTGATTGATAATCTCATGGGCGCAACCTGCGTTTGCACACCATACTCCTCACCTTCCTCCTCCTCCTCACCATGGTCCTTCTTTATCACCCTTTTCGCTGCTCTATCTCTTACTCCAGCCCTCTTCGTTCCCGCTTCTCGCAGTTGTCTCTCCTTCTCTTTCTTTCTTCCTTCCTTCCTCTTGTGCACACAAGTACAGCTTTCGCTCGATTTGCTCTCTCACTTTTCTACGCGCTTGCCCTTCTTCATTCATCTCCTCCATTTGATTTCTCTCGTTTCTCGCTCAAAGCTGTTTTTCTCGCCTCCGCGTGTACGATATGTATCCGCATACGTATACACATACGCGCTTCCATTTGCCAGGATTCTCTTCAAAGCTATCTACCGAGTGAGGAGCATCGAGGATGATCAGTTAATTTTCACGGAGCGCCGTTAATTACTACAGAAATACATACTAGACCGAGGTTTGCTTACGCTAAGTTAACGCATTCCTATTGACACGTTGGGTGCCGCGGCCGAATTAAATTATACCACTTACGGACAGCGTTAGTTCTCCTTTCACATGAAATAATTAATTGCTGCTTCAAAGTGAAAGTGACGGGATTGATAGAAAAAATGTTTAAGTTATATTCGAATATAATACATATGTAAGTAAAAATACAATTCCTGATATTAGACGAAGTCCATGGAAGCCTGTAATAATAATAAAAATTTAACCAACAATATCCATCGTTAAAAGTGACAGGAGCTTCAAAATATTCAATTATTTGACTGAAAGAGAAGTAAATTACTAAAATAATAATAATTATTCGTGTAATTGTAAAGCCTGATGAAATTAAGATAATTAAATTAAGAAAATTGTTCCTACATATATCTTTAAAGATTTTTGTATGCATAATATAATAAAAAAAAGTTTATAACTTTTCTGACTATTCACGGTATCACAATGTAATATTCATTAATTAAAGTAAACCAAACAAGAAAAATGTTTGTAATAGAACTTTCTAGATAAAGCATTCGTTTCGGTGAAATGAATATGCACAAGAAAAATTGAAAATCTACCTACCTAGTGTGAATTTATTTAACAAACTACAACTTAGAGAATTAACATACAAATATAATTATTATTTACCCGTTTAAAAAACGGAGTGTTTTCATAAAATACATAAAATGTAGAGTGGATTGTTAAACTGGAAATTTTGAGAAACTTCATTTGTTCAGTATGAAGACCTTATGTATAATGCAGCTACAAAAATATGAAAAAGTTTAAAATTTATTATGTATTATATGTATAATAATTCTTTAATTCGGAGATCGAATAAAATGTTAACTAAATATTTATTATAAAAACAGTTTTTCAACCAAGAGACCAAATAAATTGTGATATTTATCGACATACTTGCTTTTACAAATTAATTCGCAAAAATGAAACAAGGATGTTCTCAATTTTCAATCAAACTCGTTATTTTACTACATTCTATACGTCTGCATTCATGATACGAAACATATTATACCACGGTCACCATAAGCACACAAGTTCGTTAAAGTTTTTATCGCACCTATGACAAAGTTAGAAATCTCATGTGCGCGATTCTATTACTATAGCTGAATGTAAATTATTCGATGCAGGAAGTGGCCTAAAAAGGTAATTCGTTTCATTCTAGATGTTACAAAAATGAAGTTATTATTTCGGAGATTAATATCTGTACACGTGATGAATGTTCCTTACACAGGCTATTCGAAAGTACCAAAGCGTAACCGCGTTGTTTCATAAATTTAAACTTCACCAAAGCAGAAAACATCCGCTGTGTTTTGCACTCGTGTGCTTATCGCGTACCTAAACTGTGAGAAACTTACAAATCTGTGTTGTACCACGTTTTTACTGTCACGTTCAAAAACAAATACGTGTTACTCGTAAAAGTAAATTATAGCACGTTAAATACGCAAGTCAAAATTATCACTAACAGTTAAAAATGTTGCTTTTTCAATTCAGATGGTATCTTGCATTATGTTTAAAAATTATTTAAATATAAATGCACGTATAGAGGGAGCACTTTATTCTAATGAAATAATTTAATGAAAATATTAAACGAATTACTTTTATATGCATAATTAGATTATGCATTTTATGCACTTATGACGGAAATTAATACGTAGAATATAGCACTTAAGAAAGAACTAATACAAAGGGGGAAACAGTACTTAGGTCTAAAAATAATTTATAATTTTCACAAACAATGTTCCGTAAGAATTTAGAAACAATGTAACACCTATGTCATGTAAGATACATGTAATAATATTGTACTTGCTATATAAACCATTTGGTTTAAAGCAATAATAAATAAATAAATAAATACATAAATAAATAATCTGATTAATACAAAACTGTAAATAATGTATTGCTCGTTTTATATTTTAAATAATTTATGCTGAAATCTGATTAAAAAATGATATACCATAACCTGTTTCGTAATTAAATCGGATAAACTTTATTTTTAACTTCACGTTTTAGTATTTG
Source organism: Lasioglossum leucozonium (assembly GCA_028454225.1). NCBI lineage: Eukaryota > Metazoa > Arthropoda > Insecta > Hymenoptera > Halictidae > Lasioglossum > Lasioglossum leucozonium. The sequence continues at coordinate 150,741 of CM052209.1, forward strand.
TTTCACCCTACACCCCGTGTTCCCGGATGCGAAGTTTTTTTCTTTCATTAAAGCAGGAAAGGAGATTCCGGTGGTAAATTATTAACAGTTAATTAAGATGGTGTTCGTTAATGTTAAAAAGCCGGAAATTCCCCGGCTCTTCGTCGAGCCTATTTTTGTACCAACTACTTCGCTAGTCTCAATTCAATGCGCTTATTGATCGCTGCGCTTCGAGAACGGTAGTATTTAATACCTATCTTACCGAGCGCAGATCTGATAAAGTACATACACCGATTAACTGAATTAGCAACGAGTTATTTCTATCGAGATATTGCACTCGTTCATTGGAATGTCGAGACACTAAATCTGAAGAGACTCGGGACTCGTGATTTTCTTAGCATGTCGTGCAAAATCAATTTAAATTAATCATCTCGCACAAATGATCGTGTAAATTGAATGTATCACAGATTACACACGTTTCGCATAATTTTTAAGAAATCACCGGATACAATCGTGTAAACAATCATGTAAACTGGTAGCAATTTTTTCGCAGAAGTGATCCCTTAACTTTTTGATGGGTTATATTTTCTTTTCTCTTCTACGAAATTTTTCGGGACGAAAACGTTTTAATTGCTGTAACCGTAAAGAAAATGGCACGGCAAGGGGTTAAAGAATGGAACGAACGAAAATTTTTATCATGCAGATTATTCGTTTGGGCAGAAATTTGTATAATTTTTTAATTGGTGCCATTCATGTGCAATGTTAACATTACCTGTGCAGATTTATAACTGAGAAGGGAACATACGACGCTAACATTTTGCCCCACTTGCAACAGTTTGTTTAATCGTTTAGTAGTAACATGTACAGGAAAAAGTTGCTCGGAATGTTGACCTTAATCACTTATTTCAAGATGATTGACATCGGCGTGGAATACCGTATGCGGAATAATTACCAAATAGATGAAATCTGTGCGGAAAATGTGTGGATGCAAAGAAAAACATCAAAGAAAATGAAACAATAGAATTCTATCGTAGCTATAGTTTCGCTTCTGAAATCGAAGGAGTAATCGATCTCGTCGCTTACCAGATTAGCAATCAACTAACACGTCGAGCCTAACGTTATCTCGGTGTGTAAGACAATGCCGTTGGCTGTAATTCACAAATTCCATGCCACATAGATAGCCTGATCTGTGATTCGAAACCAATGGAATCCTTTTGAATTATACACGAAGGTTTGGTGAGATACATGGTTTGGTGAAAGTGGCTCGAATAACGCATCCGATGGTATACTGATGGCATTGAAATATTAATCTAAGGTAAAGCACCTGCTATTCCGACTCCGTCGAAATCGATCGGTATGAGTACATTACCGCAAACCTGCATAATGCATCCGTTTGTGACTCTAGCGGTAAATGTATTTATTCGTTTATTTGAACGGCCCGTTATGCCACTAATCGTCATCTTATTGAAATTAAAAATAAGTACTACACCCGTGTATCTAACAGCAATAAAGAAAACTTTATTAAGTTCATACGGGTACCATCGCACATTGGACTCATTGGCAATGAGAAGGTCGATCTACGTGCGAAGGAAGCGACAAAAGAAAAACCCACGCTAGATACTGTCTCCCGACTTCTATCCATTCATTCCTATGCGGCCCTGATATCAGAGACCTGAAAATTATTTTTGATTTCATTAACCTATGCTAAATAAAAATTTAATTTCAACAAAATTGTTGTGAATACGAATTCTTTTTTGTTTAAAAAATAATTGAGAAGTATTCTGTGAAAATCTTGTACAGTTTGTGAGATGTGAATGGCACGTTTCGGATAATAGATTATCGAAACTATACAATGTTCCGCGAGAAAAGATTGATTTTTGGAAACTGCTGGACTAAAGTATTCGTTTAACCTGTACGTCGGAAACGAACGTATCCAGTCTCTATTGAGCTTCCGAATGGTTCTCTATGCAAGTAAACGAAGTCGGATATGTTCGAAAGGAAGGTGAAGACGCATGATTCGTTTCGATAGCTTTCAATCGGGGCGGAGCAGTTTTCGTCGAACCGCTTCTTTTCGTCCCCGTTCGTACGTGAGCGAGATTGCATCGTCGTCGAATTATACTCGTTACTGGGGGAAAGAGCGCTAGAAACTCGAGGAAAGACATAGAAGTTGAGGGGGAAGCAGAAAAAAGAAACGAACAGGAAGGCAGATATCGAGGGACTGACGAATTCGAATTGACACGGAGAGGGAAAAGGAGAATAATAGGAGTCTATGGGGACAAAGGGTGAGCGAACACTCGGCGAACCCGGAAGTTTCATAGAGCAGACACGACAGGTAGAGGGACGTGCGAATTCCGTTTAACGGAACAAAATCCTAAGCATTCCCGGAATAGCGCCAAGATCGATTTAATTAACACTGAGCCTACCGAGCTCTTAAAATGGCTGGCATTTTGACAGTTCAGGCGTTACTAAAGTATAGTTTATAGTTTATACGATAGGTGCGTATGTACACTGCTTGATTTGCACGGCAGGTAAAAAATTGAAAAATACCGTGTAACCGATACGAAGAGCACAGAAGAAACATTTTAAACATGCTCGCCGAGTCAGGCGTTATTTCATTTTTATTTCCTGCCGTAGCAAAGAAGGATATTAAACGCGCTGCAGAGGAAACAGCGCGAATATTCCGGCCGACGTAATATATCAGCTACTCTTTGCCGGTTAACTTTGCGATAGGTCTGCTGAGGAATATTTATAAAAAAAAAGTTGTTTCGCGTATCTCTCACGGATCAGTCGCCCCGGTAGAGTTAAACGAAAGAGGAAGGAGAAGCGAATGAGAACATTGCATAGCCACTGATGTATTAAATAGAAAATAAAGTACGAGCGGGAAGGAGTGTACGAAAGTAAGACAGATGTAAACGAAAGGGGGGGGGGGAAGAAATATTGGATAGAAGGCTGCTGCGTGAATGGACGGTATTGAGGATCGTCAAGAAGAACAGCTGCAACGCGATGCACACGCAAAATGTTTCCCTCTTGATATGTACATCCTCGCCGAGTCTTTAGAATTCGTCAGTCGTTTCCTTTTTGTACTCGCGGTACCATCAACTTCTAGCTTATTAAAGATCGCCGCTGCCTGTTATTTTACATATTTTACGGTAAAGCTTTAATCTATAAATAAATTTAACTGTCTCGCTCAGCTCTCCTACAATATCAACAGTCCCTTCGATCGTTATCATAAAATATTACTCCGAACTGACTTTATTTATTACCATTACGTCGTGTGATAATTCGTTCTATGCTAAAGTTCGTTTAACACGTCTACCGACACGCCAATACCCATTAAAGTCGCATAAAATCAAAACAATTTATTTAATAATGCAACACCTGAAAAGACTAAGTTTGTCATAATTAGACAGCGGATTTTATGCACTTGTGACAAAAATTAGTAGGTGTAATTTAAAATAGTAAAAAACTTTAAAACTTAAATATGTATACTGTTATATTATTTTCAACCTATTAAACGTATTAAGAGAGAAAATTAATTTCTGTTTCATTCTAATTTATTGCAATTTAAAATATATATTTCGTAGATCTATGTTAGTTATAAACATGCTGAAGATTCATCAAAATGCCTTTTTTTTATTTTTCCATGTAACCTTATAAATTGTAATTTTTGGAAAATCTTTTTTCCACATTATTTAGCAATCTAATGCTTCTAATTGCTTACAAAAAATCAGGTCGTTTGGTACAATTATAAAAAAGTTATTCAGTTTTAAGGGGCGTACGAGTACTTATGAGACTGACTGTAGCTTAATATATTTTTATTCGGAATACCGAGATGCATCGAATAGTGCATAAAAAGTCATATGATTCCATTAAAAAAAAAAAAAACAAAGACGACCTTCATGTGTCCTTCGTGCACTAACAAACGTAATAGCGGCACTTTCGTATGAAATATTTTTTCAAATAGTTCCCGAGATAATCGTGTTTATTGATTAAAATTTTTATTGATAAAAATAATATTGATTTAAATACAATGACACCCGGTATATGAATTAATTTGTATGAATCTTCGCGTTACCGCATCGCTTGTTAGACTCGTTCATAACTTGTATCACACTGTAAAATATGGTAGAAAGGAATTAAGAAAGAGAACAAAGCTAATCAAATTGGTTTTACAACTGCGCATAGATCAAAGCTAGGTGCCGTCAATTACTTTTTAATATTAATCGAAAAACTTTTCTTAGTACTTATCGGCTGTGAGACACCATTGAACTTTCTTAAAAGGAACAAATTTATTCTAGAACTTATTGCGCAACGAAGACATAATGACGGGTTATACATTATCGGGTTTTTAATATTCAGTGCATTTAATAATAACTTCAACGCTGTTTAATATTGAATTTTTGCTATATTTAATCCAACTTCGACAACATTTAATATTTAATTTTTGCTATTAGTACTTCATGCTTTGTTAGCACGATAGGAACAATTTTTCCAACTAATGCTGTCGACTGTGTTGGATTCTCCTTACAAACGAAATTTATGTTTGACGGTATGTTTCACGGTTCATATTTAAATGTTCCTTTGAATGAGCTACGCGATGCAACACGAAAATGTATGTAATTATTTGAACAAAGAAAAAACAACCCCTGCGGGACCGGAGACGTGGACTGGCCACTTGGTACCATTCAAATTACACAACTTTTTACTTTGTCAGGATTAAAGAAGATATTCTGGGCTCACGCTTAAGCGAGTCACCATGTATTAATAAAATATTAGTTTCTAACTAATGCTATTATTTAATTAGTTCTGAAATTTTCGTTGAATTTTGCTACCTGCCTAAAGATTTTTATTCTACTTTTAGATATGTTTATCATGGCAAATATTAGGAAAAATATATACATATAGGTTTTGAAATATTTATTTATTTATTTATTATTGCTTTAAACCAAATGGTTTATATAGCAAGTACAATATTATTACATGGAACCTTTTTATTTACTTATTTATTTATTGCTTTAAACCATATAAAGTTTATGTAGCATATACATGATAAATTATACAATATAATGATTATGTCACGATATGATTTAGCGTCTCTGGACTTTTCTGGAATTCCGCAACATGATTGACAGAATCTCACGACCTTCCCCAGTACAAGCAGCTACTTTACAAATTAGTGGCCACCGCCCACTGTTTCGTTTATGGGGGTAAAGCCTGGTATGGGGTAGGCCGCAAGGATGCTGGACCTAATTATAAAAGGGTCGCTCACTTACAATTAACTGATTTGTGTCCCGCTGTGTCAGGTTTACAACAAAAATCCCCAGGTCTACGCTACATCGATAATTACTATTGCAGTCACAAATAATTGCCTTTGCTTCTACGGTAGAACCTCGATTATCCGAACTAGCGAATACGAGATCTCGAAAAGACAGTCTATGATGGTTAAAAAAAAAAAATTAGATATTGCTTTCACAAATAAGTTTTGTTAACATTAACTGTATACATATGTAAATATATTGTATTTTCAGCAATATACTATATCACATTTTTAGAAACTGCAACACTTTTGTATTTAAATAAGTAATTTTGAAACTGTTCGATTAACGGAACCACCTAATTAGTTCGGATGATCGAGGTTCTACTGTATCAGAATTACAACAGTAATGATATGCGTGTCAACTAAAATGTGTATTAATACACATCTAAAGATACAGTTGTTTCAATTATTTTTTTATCACTTTTTCCGTGATTATAAAATATCCAACTTTGTAAAAAATAAATATTACTCTTTCATAATCGTTTTATTTTCCGTTGCTTGCGTTCTTGAATATTTATATTCTCATATTAGTTTTACCTTTATTACCCTGCAATTCCCTCTTATCGGATTTTTTAATCCTTCATGTATACATGGCTATGCGTAGATCGATATTTTTAAACACGATCTTGCAGTAATTAGAAATAAAAAATTTTCTCTTTATTATTTACAATTTGTTAATTCTGCACTACTCGATTCAGTATGGTAAAAACATACACATTTTATTAAAATCCGCCCGCTAGATATAAATATTGTTGAGTTTCGCTTATTTTCCAATTGTTGGAAGGTACGTAAACGCCTTGAAACGCCGCTGGTCCGTGTAGTTTTTAAAGGTATTGGAACCGTTCGTGGGGCTATGCGAAATATTTGAAAGAATGCGGTTTTTTGTGTTTCAACTATTGCTGGTAAACAAAGTATTGTTGTTCGGAAACCAAGCATAGGATCGCGAGAGCAGGCTGAATAGCGGAACCGACGAATAGCGCGCGATGCCTTCTATGAGCGCGCGCGTTTCAAAAGTGACGATCCGAGAATAGCGAACGCAAATAGAACGGCCGGTCTTCCACCCTATCTCCTTCGCAGATAATTCTTTCCTCGCGCTCCTCGGCTTGTTCGAGAATATCAAACGCGCTCGCTGACGGCAACAAGATACTGCGGGCCCCGCTGAGATTCTGGCTTTCCAGTTGGTTACACGCAAATAGCTTCAAATTGCACCATTGCAACAATAGCTTCGAACACGCGGCTCGCTAAGTGGCCCGGCACTATTTCTTATTCGTGTCAAGTTGGAAACTTGATACTGACGTAGCATTCATGAATTTCGAGAATACTTCGGACGGATGTACCTGAATTTCAGAGACTTAATTGGTAATCCATAAATGAAAGTACGGTAGAGCCCTACGCATCCATACTCCAAAACGCACGATTTTTCGGAAAAGTGGGATAGAAATAATCTGTATCATTTGACAATTTAATTTCTTAATGGGTTTATTAATGACTCGGAGTCTAAACCACTAAAAATTGCTGTACCATTTTATTCGAAGTATGGTTTGCATTATTAAATATGTTGGTGTCCAATCAATTAAACACTTAACCTTCACTCTGCAATCACACACCCCCTGCATGTTTTCAAAATGTAAAGAAAAAACTTCGACTGCGTGAGTATTTGTGAAATTTTCAATCAATTCAAGACAGCAATTAAGAGACCGAATCATAGATGCAGTGCACCAAATACCACCAGAATAATGTTTAGCTGCAATTTATCAAGTCAGTGCTTAAACTAATCCTTCTAACATCTCCAAAAAACTCAAATCGTACGATCCTAATGATCTTTTAAAAAAGTTTCAAAAGGTTTCAAAGAGTGTACGAATACTTTTTACACTCACCGTGTACGTCTATTTACATAACAAAATATGTTGTCGTGTTTGGTTGAAGACCAAACTCTTTGGAGTACGACATAGAAAATGATTTATTGAAAAAAGTGTTAACTTGAATGTCTTACGAGGTGGCCGCGGAGAATTCTGTTTATTCGCGAACTGGCCTTAGAGACGGTTATATTAAATCTAAGCAATCATTAATCACCGGTGATCGTTTTAAAATTAAATCGCGGAACTGGTTCCGGGAAATGATGCAGCAGAGAACACTTGATTTTCTCTTTTGTTCAGCAGTTCGCAACAGAAGTGTGTGGAGCACTGTTCTAGCCAGGGCCGCAGTTAGGGGGGCTGCGAAGGGGGTGATATGGCCTCGGGCGCACTAAGGAAAGGAGCGCCGATAGCGTTCTAATTACCTTTTTAATTTTCATCGTTGGCGAGTTTCTTTTGGCAGAAAGGTGCAAGTTTTCCTTAGTGCCGCCCTGGTTGTAGCTCTTCAATGAATTGCCGTTGCAATCAATTTTACGATACTTCTGCGAACGTCCAGCTAAGATTACAACAATTATACATGCGCGTGCATGTGTGATCGCGCGAGTGCTTATCCGTGACGAAAAGGATCTATCACGGAAATACATATAGCGACTCCGATAATTGATCGCACACACTTTAGATCAGAGTAACTTTTTTATAAATGCACGACTTCAATTTCTCTGTCAGGCTAGAGCAATTAGTTTGGTAAATGATGTCTAACAAACATGTGGAAAAACTGCATTTGCTCGAAATAGCGAGAAAAAATGGTGAAAGATTATTACAACTTTTTTATCTGGGCCAATAGCGCAATTTTAAAAAAACGTGTTTTGTAGGCTCATGTACAAACTTTATTATATGCTTTATTATATGCTTGTTAAAATTACAAATTGTAATAAATTGTATAAATATTAATAAATTGCATAAATTGTAATAAATTGTATCTACTTTTTATTCGTCTCTACAGGACTCTCCTTTCTCGGATAATTATAAATTAATTTGCATTTATGGCATAAGAATATACGCTAAAACTACAGTAAAGACTACAATGTCAGTGAACGTCATAAAAAGTATTGGGTATTGACATAAAGGTCAACTATGATAAAGTAGTATACAATAAAAGTCGTCGCTCGCACGAATTAGCGAGTTAAAATATATTTTTCTTCGTGGTTGCTTGCAGATACACGAAGATGGTAGTGGACTCGAATTTGATGGCGCAGAAGTACAACCCCGAGTTCACCGTAACGATAGTGTCGCTACCGACAACAGCCTACAGCAATAGAATGATAAGCGTGCCCATTGATCAATTGAGGCACATGCATCAGGTGAGTTCACAAACTGTAATTTGCCGCTCGGTTTACTTTCTTTCCGACCAAAACGTGCCTTTCGTTTCGACATCTTATTTTGTTCAAGGTTAGATTTTAAGGTTAGCTCCTCGTCTTACGATTTTCTCGCAGCTACGCTGATCGTTCGTTTATTTTTATTTTATGTTAATTGCGAGCTTAAACGGCCAAACCTGCCATGGCAGAAAGTCAGCAGACTCAGCTAGGAAACACAGACAGCATATTTGCAGCAGGCGGTTGGTACAAGCGCCCCCTACACCATCGAATCTCTGTTGCACCAACAAGTAGCGACGAATTTTAGTAACTGTATATATGTACATTAAACGCTCCATCCTAGTGTACGATAAAAAAGCGACGTTCTGTCTGTCGCATAGAAAGCCTATCGTCGAGACTCGATCATCCGCTAGGTCTTAATTTATCCGACCTATCTGTCCTCCGACTAGGCTGGTTAATCGAGGTTCTGCGGCAATTTGTACGCGAAACACTTATTTCGGTCAATAGACAGATTACCAGCAATTTAAGGTCGTCGAGTTAGGTGAATCACCCGATATGCAAGCACTTCCACGTTCGCGTACGATCAGGCGGACCATAAATTACGTTCTAATCTCGAATTATTCATACGGCGAGGTGCGCAGTCGTGTCTGGCGTACCAGTCCCGTTCGCGTACATACGGAGATAGAGAAGGCGCGAAAGATCCGACTAAAGACCGCGTGGGCGAGCTCGATTCCACAAGTCGGTTCCAATTGTCTGCGTCTGTCCGACAGGTGCGACCGGCACCTTTCAGATACATGAGCGATTAGTACTATTTTGCGTTATGCGGGCCATTGCAGTTTTAGCGGGGCTGTTCCGGTTCTCGAGGCTGTTTTTGCACGAATTTTTTGGAAATTTGTTTAAGAAAAATAGTCGAACCTTTCACAGTGAGATTTTGTACACGTATTTATTGTTATTTGAACTACTTTTAGGGGAAAAAATAGGTCCCCCAAGTTACATACCACCCCCTCTCGATTCACAAAACAATCGGGAGTTGGTATTGCGTGGCCTAAATCGGAGGTCTCATTTTTCAAAATAACTTATCCAATTTAACGTACACCTGCACGCGTTCAACCACTGTATTGCGATCTCTGGTTCACCTGTCACGCTACGAAACAGCTTCTAACACTTAAGCTCGCGTTAATTCGCGTGTCTGGAAGTCCGACCGACGACTACTGGTTGTTGCGTGTAGAACACCTGCACGGCCGTCAACGGCAGACGTATCGCAACCGCGTAATCCAATTTGAAATCATACAAAGCGAGAAGAAGGTGACACGCGCGCGGAACGATATACAATGACAATGTGCGAACTCATGAATGATTTATGACCAACTACCCCGCAGCAGACATTGTGCATTCGAATGTCGCGACTCTACTTTTTTTTTCCCCCCTCGTCCCCTCCGCCACGGCAAAATAAACGCCTACACAGTTGCTGCGACACATGCGCAGCCGGCGTTTTGCATATTGGATAGAGTTGGTAAATGCAAATGAGCACGTGCCGTTGCTCCAGCCAATGTAATTAAACAAATTAACTACCTCGATAATTTCAATATCGTCGTGAACATTATAGCAGTGTGTCATTGTAAAGCCACGCCTGGAGAATTGAAATTACGATAGCATCTTTGTAGCATAATAATATACATAAGGATAAAATATTCCGATATTATTAGAAATCTATGCGTTAGAATAGAACAATCGCATTGAATCACAAAAATTGCTTATTTTATTTAACGAATATGAAGAAACTTAATTGAAAGGCTAACATTAATATGTTTATTTACACAGAATTTACTTTTATTTCTGGCAGATTTTGCAGTCTCAATTGGCATCGACACCCGACAGTGGAACAGTACCACTCGCTGACGAAGCTTTGGATGGCTCAGGGAGCGGTGACAGGCCAATTTCGAGGAAGAAAGGAAAGGGCGACGGCAGCGACGACGACGAAGATGACGGAGATGATCGCGACGACGGAGAGGCGTCTGGTTCTGGCATGGGACCCACCACACCAGGTATTGTAGATTTCAGATCCTTAGTCCTTTTAATTAATTAATGCCCCGAACTGTTTTTCCGAAGGGCTTCGTTCAATAAAATTCGCGAAGTTTAATCGAGATAACCTGTTCGGTGACAAATTTCTTAAACTCGTGATTTAATTTTTTTTTCATTGTTTTTCATTCATTTTATATCGAAATCCAAAATTACAGAAATTTCAACTAAACGAACTATTAAAATATCAATCAGAAATTCTTGAAACTACGTATCGCGAGTGTATTAGAATATACTATAGTTATTAACGTAAGTTTTTATCGTCGTCGAACAACGCCGCCATTAATTAATTTGCCCGAGCAAATTGTGCAAACCGTTCGATTAATTGAACAAAATTACCCGTTGTTCCAGATCCAGTGATCAGAATGACTAATGACAAGGGAGACTCCGGCTCATCGACTGTCCTCTTATCATCCGGCATCCTGGCGATCATTTGCGTGCATCTGATCGCTTAAGCTACATCGGAATCGGCACGGAAAGATAAGATGGAAACAGTAATTCGACGGCCCGCGACCTAGACAAACACACGACATTGAAAGCCCGCGTCAAACGGACAGTCCGATGCTCCACTTGACACGAGGAAACAACGATCCGCCGTTTCCACGTCACGAGAATCCGCTTGATAGGTATTTATCGTGCTGCCTGAACGGGACACCTGCGAGGAAGACACGTTACCGCGCGACTACCGGAAACGGCAGGGAATCTGTTTCGTGGTTCGCGGTTCAAAAGAGACTTTTCTACACGTAGGCGGTTCGAGGAGGTTCAGAAGCCACGGCAACCACCGCCGAATCTTTCGTCTTCTCTCTGTTCGTTGATCGCCGGATGTGATTTTTCAGGAGATCGTTATACGCGTCACGCGCGATCATCATCGGTGGATCCTAATCTATAGAGGAACGGCGAAAACAAAGACAAGAGAGCAAAAAGAGAAGCTGGTCGAGCGTTTCCCGTGTATCTGCCGGCGGCGGTGGTGGTGGTGGTGGTGGTGTCTTGGCAAGGACTGCGTCCAGCGTTCGACGGTCTGCCAGCAGCCCTCCGCTTTGGCCATGCGTTGTTCCGCGTTCGAGCGAACCGGCTGTTGCAGAGGGACGGCGGGGACACCGCGATGCCTTGTAAAGATTTCCCTAAAATCGCGGATCCCGAGGAACAACGGGGATCGGGTTTTTATCGGTTGTACATTTTGTTGTTCGTGTACGAGGACTCTGAGAAATTTCTATTTAGGAAAGCAAGACTGTTCTAGGGAAAATTAAGCTGTTGAACTCGTCGAGTTGCTTCCGCGCGGACAGGCGAAGGCTATAGAGTACTAACGTTGAAAGTAATGCCGGTAGACAAATTCTCCCTTCTCATCTGCTACACGATGCGAACGCAAGCACGACGTCGGGATACGGTGACCAAGATGGTACCGCGTCTTGTCTTCAGGGAACAACGGAAGACCTCTACGGGAGCAGTATGTTTCGCGGTCGCAGAAAATCGGTGAATTAAAACAGAGGAAGCTAGAGATTATACAATAATTCCGTGAACGATCCTCGCAATAAGGTTCATTATTACGTATTCTTAGTTCGATCGCTTGGCTTTGAATCGCGAAGGAAAGCAACAACCGCGAGAAGGGTACCGCAACTATGTATATGTCTGTCGTGGTTATGAAAACGTTGTCAAAAGCTGTATACCCAGTGTACGTCGAATAACGAGTCTCGAGCATCTACGAAAATCACAATCGAGCAAATTTCAATCTCAAGCAATCCGTGGGCGGTCCGAAAATCCAGGATGAAGCTAGCCCTTGGCCATTTTGATATTGTGGCCCACGAGCTGTGGAACCTTCGCATCTCACCGGAGATGTCACGCGCTTCAAGCGACACGTATAGCTGCATTACATCCCCCCCAAGTTTCAAGGTCCCCTTGCCATCATTGTCAGGTTGCTAGCGCTACCATTTGCACGCAGCTGGCTCCGTCTGGAGATCTTGCTATCGGGAAAACCCCCGCGACAGTCTTAAACGCAAGGACGTCTCACCGGCAACGCGATATGAACCGGAACCCTTGTTGGTCGAGCAAACCGCCGCGCCGGCATATAATCTTTCGACAATTGTAACGCCATCGGGTCTATAATCGTAACCTTGCGCACCCGAAATTCATCGAATGCCTTAGCGAACGACGACGTAACGTCGTTAAACAGAACTTGACGGTACCACTTGCCAGTAGTCCTGAATATTTCGTTCCAAAGATATATACACGTTTGGCACTGGTACGCGTCACACGGAGCGCGCCATCGTTTCGTGCTTCCCCTACGACGAGGACGTCGCGACCGTCTACGGATCATGGTACGACGACGCACTCGGCCGCGAGCTGAAAGCTGCTGCTTTCCCGCGCTTTTCACCAGATCGAGAAAACTGTCGGTGTTGCGTTGGTATATCCAAAAATGATTCTCGGAAATAGTAAAAATGAAAGTCACCGGAACAATCAGGGAAACGCCAGTTGTATAATCCTCGAATCACCAACGGTTGCGCGATCGAGCAACTGCCCCGCCTGCTGCAGGCAGCGTAATTCCGTAGCACAAAGGTTGTTCGAGACAGAAGAAAGGTCCGCGGGTCTCAAAGTCGACGGTCGTTACTTGATCACGGACAATATAGGAGACAGCGGATACAGCCTAGCAAAGAGCAAAAGCGCGCGCAGAAACGAGAAATATACAACATTAAAAATTACTCCAGCAAAGATACGCGTCGTCGTCTTACACGCACACTCGAGACAAAACGTTCCGGAAGTTGGAGGATCGCAAAGGGTCGCAAAAAAGCATGTAGTTTCCGTACCGCCTGAAATCTAATTGTAAGTGTCTTTCTTGTTTGAAAGTATCGGTCAACTGCCAGAGCGGCACCGTGAAGGGACTTCTCGCATTTACGCGCCGCGTCTTCGCAACACCTTCGGAGGCCATAAAGCAGAGAACAGCTTCGACTATTGTGCCTCGCGTCTTGCGACGTTCTTCGTCGACGCGTCAACCATTTCTCGTTCATGGCGGCGCGTGTATTTCGCCGTCGACGTCGATACACGGACTAACGGCGAGGGCTGTCCTCGCCAGTGATACATGTCGCGTCCACATTCATACCGAAAAGCTAACTGCCAAAACGCCGATTACACGACCGATGCATATCGCGTGCAGCTCCTCTCGACCACGATGCACGCCGGTTTCTTTCGGACACGGCCGTCGTCGAGGCGCGGGTGTTCATCGACAACGGACATACATATAGCCGGCGAAGCGTCGCGATAACAACGCGTACTCGCGTCGAAACGATCGCAACTCCGACCGCTTTCAACGACCGATCCGCAGTCTTTGTGTCCGTGGGAAAGGCGAAACCTGCGCACAGTGTAACATTTTAGCAACCTAGGTGGACGCGCGATGCGATTTCGATTAACACGTTCAGCATATGTACCACTGACAATCCAAACACTGCACCTCGACCTAAGGAATGTCGTAAATAAAACTTCAAATGTCAGCTTGTTTGACGTCTTTAACCGGTTCGATGCGCAACTCGTTTATAATTGCAACATCGATAGCTTTACAACCGTTTTGACGCGACGACACTGAACGTGTTAACCAGGTCACGATCACATATTATTGTACAACTCTTTCTAGTTTGTAAATAAAACGGCGCGGACTTTGTCAGCCTTTCGACAAAGGCAAACCTCTGGCGAGATTACAACCGCGCCCTTCGATGTTTGAAGCAATATGGCGACGCACCGAGAAACTTTGTGAACAATGTATGATCGACGCGACAAAATACTGTTTATGTGGAAGTTTTATAAAAAAAAAAAAAAAAAACAGGAGGGAAAAGAAGAAAATATACATGCACAGCGACCGAAAGTATTTGTGCATCGATGAGTTTTGGCATTATTTTCCATTTCTTTTCTTTTGTTTTCTATCTTCATGTATGCGTCGAAGATCGGTCAATGAATTTGCATAGCCATTCCAGAAACAAAGAAAGTTCTGTGCTTTGTGTAATCTAGGTGTCTAGCTTAAAACATAATACGATATAATATGTTAAAAGTCCGTACGGACAATTTATACAACGGAAGATGATAATAGGTATATTACAAATATTATACAGACAAATTCTGATGCGAACGGTTGTATGTTGTATGTGAAAAGTTGTATTATACGTTCAAATTGTATTGATTTATCGATTCTTCTCCGGAGCAATATTATATATTTATATTTTCTAGTAAAATGGACACTCTCTTACCGGCTTATAGTGCGCCGTGACACTTGCGAAGCGTTAGTATGTATGTATATCCCTAGATTGCTAAAATATTACACTGTGCTTTTCAGTTCACGCGCACCATCGAATCTTACATTACCGATTTTTTTAACTGTTTCTCTTTTTTATAACTCTTCGAATACCGCGTACGCGCGGAATACTTACTATGCGCGTCGTGGGAAATTTGTATCGGAACGTAAGTACGCGAAATTTACTCCAAGCGGATCCGAGAACTTTGCTAAAACTTGGACGTCTAACCGTTGAAAGATAGCTGGAATTTGTGGTCGATCGCATTAATGATACGACTGCTTCAAGAACATATTATCATGCGGTACAATGCCCGTTTAATAGACGCAGCTTTGGGGCCGTAAACAGCAGTTTGTAATCCTAAATAGACGGTAAAGTTATAATATTATAGAGTGTTATTGTATTACAAATATTACTTTATATTATGGAAACAGAATTTTTCTTCTTGTTTAGTTGTCACGTAAAGTGCATTTCCATCAGAAAAGTCCCCTAAATTTCCAATAAATCGTAGCTGTTAATTCCAGCCGTTAATTGCCGTTAATTCCATTTGAAAGTTTGTTTTTACATTTTTATTAATTTTTTCGGTTTACTCGCTTCTGGAGAATATGGAGAACGAAATGAATAGTAAGGTTCGAATAATTGAAGGGAACGGTGGGAATAATTCTGCGGACGTTGAGCGGAGATAAATGCGTCTATCAAGCGGGGATTACTGTACACGTTATTTTCATCTAGAGTTTGAAAAGATTTATGAAAAGAATGAAACGCGCCTGAATTGAATCGTTAACGGTGAAGTCCAGTGCCATAATATTTTGCTGATGTTTATGAAATGTAGGGACGTCATGCTTTTCAATTCATATTAATTGTTGTTTCTACGTTAATTACATTCGATGCGTTTACGTATATGCTAGACTTACGGTAAAATGTCGATTATTTGAAAGAACGAAAGGACGAAGCGTTTCGGACAATCAAACTTTTGGACAAACGGTGAAAGGGGGTGAAAAAAATTTGACGTAAACGGAGATGAATATTTTTAAGGGTATTACGACTTGGACAACTAACTCATTTTAATGGAAACAGGTTCGAAGTGTTCGGGTTAGTGAGCAGGAATAAACCCTGGAATTAATTTCTAGGATTTATTTTGATATTTATTATCTAGGATAGTTCTGATCCTAGAATTTATTTATATAAATTTAATGGCTTTCTAAGAGCAATATTTCATAGTAATATTCATGTTTTCGTAATGTTATCATTCAAGACCGAACAGATCTAAATTACAGGCGACATTAGAATATTAATGTTAAATTTATCTTATTCTAATTATTGTGTATATAATTCTGCAATACTTGTGGTCGTTTGCGCGAAATTTTGCCGGTCTTGTATGTGTAACAAACTTATAACTTTGTAAAATATAAAATCATTACATATTTTGAATATGTAATATTATATTAATTGTCTCAAAGTCCTTTTCCATTGCACGATACTGTTACACATTTTTTTATACGTCTTTCATTCTACGATATTTAAATTGGTAATTACCATACCTGCCAATACGTAATATGCGAAATTGTGAAAGATAAAAATTATGAAGACATATACAATTACTTGTTGTAGTGTACATTTAAATTTTATGTTCAATAAATAATTTTTTAAACTTGTATACATTGATGGTTGAACTCTCAAACGAATTGTCATTAAATTGACTCTTATATATATATTATATATGACGATTTTATATAAATAAGATGTTAATAAGTTTACTGGACTGATAAACAAGTACTAAAAATCACAATTAACATACAAGCCAGTTTAACCTTTTGAATTATATCATGTTTTATTGTTAACGTACTACACGTTCATTATGATCCCAAACATGTCAAAACCATTCAATAATTTTTCAGAAAAAATAATTTAGAACAATATTTTATTAAATTCTATCGAATTTTATGTTTTCTATGTTTCGAAGATATTATTTACAAATCTTCGATTCGTCGTTAAAAAACGACTGTTCATTATTGCTCTTAAGAAAGTCATTGCGTTTCTGTGAGTTGAGAACTTACATCATGTCCGGGAAATGAATGTGTTGAAGTGTGTCTAATGCTCGAATAATCGACGTTCTACTCTATTTATATTTGTATTATACATTTAGATACTTGAAGTGCCAAAATGAAAGGGGTGCAACGTTGACTCGTGGAGTTGAAACGAGCGCGCGTCAACATCTTTAGGGGTCACCTTTGAATCACCGACAATCACCGATATTGTTGTTATTGACATAATTTCACCAACATCTAGTCTATCAGCGGAATATAACAACAATACACCTGGACCACGGCCGTCTCAGGTACAGGCCGGAACATGGTAAATTTGGCAACGCTGTCTCGGTCCGATCCGAGTTTGAGCGGTCTTGCCACATCGCATGTTCCGGTCTGTACTAGAAACGGCGGTGCCAAATTTACCATGTTCCGGTAAATTTGTTCGAGTATTGACAATTTAGTGTTCAATCCACCGTATAACTTGTAAGCCTAAAGGCTCTTCGGTGGCGTAGCTACAGAGTCAATGCCCCGGAGCAAGTAGAATCGAAGAGGTTTCACGAAATTAATTTTATAGATTTAGCTTCGCAACATAGACGCAATTATTTCGATTTAAAACCTAACTTAACAATTTATTTGAAATTCGAGGCATTTCAACGATACCCTAACTTTGCGCTCTCGTGATCGGTGCGCCTGGAGCAGTATGTCCCAACTGCTCCGCGGTAGCTGCGGCACTGAGACTCTTACCAGTAAAAAGACGATTTCGGTGAAAGAACTGCCGAAGAAATGATGGTCGGTAAATAAACATTGTCGGCGAACTGAACATCGGTGAAATGATCATCGGTGATTTAAAGGGTTGACCAGATCTTTAGACGTCTGAGCTTCAAAGCGGACCTCGACTTTGGCGGTTTGCTTTCCAGCTAGAGCGATTAGACGTAAGAAAAATGAAAAAAAAAAGAAAGTAAAAAAGGGTGGGGGGGAACTAGCGAAACAGAAGCCTGTCTGGTGAGTTTCGCATGCGTTGATTCGGCGCCTTGGCGGCCGCACTGATTGTATACATTCGATTTGTCGGATCATTGAGGGTTAGTGCCTTTTTGAATATTCCCGGCCGTAGCGTCGTGTCATCTCACGCCCGACAGAAGGAGCGAGAGGGAGAGAGAGAAAGAGAGGGAGAGAAAGCGAGCGAGCCATCTATAAATACGAGTGTACAGGGCATTCATGCTAATAAAAGAAAGAAAAAAAAATGATGAAAACAATTGTGCGAGGGTGCGACCTTCTGTTCCTCCATTAACATTCTTTTTTTCTGTTGGAAGATCGCTCGAGTCTTGAGGGAACGCGAGCTACGACACTGTGTACCGGCTATAGCCTCTCGCTCGACACCTTGTAGCGAAATCCAATTTCCTCCGAAGCTCGTGCATGTTGACCAATCGCAAACTTGGAACAAGTCCAGACTGTTCGAATGTAAAGTAACCGTGAGCTTTGCAACGACGTGGCCTAGGAATCGAGTAGGGTTTGTTTTTCTATCGACAAGCATATGTAGTTTACACGTAAGGTTAATTGTAAACGATAGAAGTTATTGCGGAAGAAACTAGTCCGTCGACCCGCGCGAACAACATTAAATTAATTGCGTCGCGGAACGAAACTTCTGTGAAACTATCATCGGCGGTTTCACTTTCTTTTTGTTGTACAAACGAACGATACTCCTTATCGTACTCCCCCTACCCCCCCCCCCTCTTACTTGTTTCTATTGCTGCGGAAAAGATGCTCACGGGAGAGACCCGTTCAATGAGGATTACGGCGAATTTAATAACTTCAGTTATTGGAGAATCTAAAGAGAACCTCAGTTATCCGAATTCGGTTCAAAATTTTTGAAAAGTTTCACTTGTCGATGGAAATTCTTAACGGGAAACGTATAACTTGAGAATATGCTTAGAATGAAATTGCAATGCTTGCTCGCTACCTAAAATACTGAAATTATATGATTCAAGTGAACAATTATTTTGACCATTTTTTTTTTTTTCTGGAATATATTTTATACAGTTTTATAGAACATTAGGCAATTTTAAATATTAAAGTTTTTTTCGATAGTAAATTGTTTTTATACAATATGTATAATAGCTATTTTTATGAACATTTAAAACGTTAGGCAATTTTCTTAAAAAATATGTTGCTTCAAATCACCTCAGCAACCTCCCATTTCCGGGAGTTGAAGGAATGTTGGGATACCCTGTATATTGAAAATTTTTAAAATACGTTTCGTAGATCTGTGTCACTGATGTGCTGATTGTGAAAGTTTCATCGAAATCAGTCGATGCTGGAAAAGAGCGACAGGCATTGAAAGATGAAAGAATCTTTAGATTTATTCCAGTTAGAGGCCGAAATTCGTGAAAACTACAATTTTTACTTTAAACGTTTGTAGCTCGATGCAACGTTGACAAATTTTGATGAACTTCCCAGAATATGTGTAATCGATACAGATCAGCGAAATGTGTTTTCTAAATTTTCAATATAAGCCAAAAAAAAGTTGCAAAATACAATTTTTAGTATTCTCTCTGCAATTGCGACCAATTGCAAATTTTCAAAAATTCTTTTCACGTTACATAACAAAACAATCGTTTCTAATTTCTAAAAAAAATCCAAGTCGTATTTCCCAATATGAAAAAAGTTATCATCCTTTTAAGAATGTCCGAATATTAATGGGAGTCACTGTACATATTCACGTATGTATATGTATATGTATACGAGGTAAAAGCACAGTGTGACGAATTGATGAGAACGTTTTTTTTTAAGATCCGATGAATTATGCAGCCGGTGCTCGACTCCGCCGACGGGGGAGGCCAATTTAACACGACTTAGGAATAATTGTCAGAATTCAGCATTGTAATTCCTCTGCTGGAAGGTCTTTCTCTGTCGGTGAAATTTAGGCAGCAAGCATTGAAACGACGTTCGCGCGTAGGTCGTTCTTAAAGCATACACTTTGTTGTCCTCGACGCCGAGCAGGGTTCCGTGACCTCTTTGATCGCGGAGATATTAATTTATGTCCCTTTTAACGGCGCACGCCTCCCATTATAATTCACGGTTGCCGTCGAACGCGGCACACGGCCAAAAAATATTATACATATGCGTAAAGAAAAAGAGATTCTCTCGGCATTCGACGCCGATTCGCGGTTTACTTCGTTTACTTCCTTATCGAAGCATCGTTAACGGCACTAGCGATCGATTACTTTATTTATACTGCTCTTTGTTATACAAGTTTTGTGGTGCTACGTTTAATAAAACTGACGATTAATAAAAGTGATATATTTAAAACAAACAAATTGTGTTCATGTTCCAAGCAGTGGCGTAGCTACCGCGGAGCAGTCGGTGCAAACTGCTCCAGGCGCGCGAGTAATGGCGGTGAAATGAAAACTTCTAAAAACATTTGAATAAGCACATGAAAACAAGCCGCTCGACATATTGTATGTTTTTTAAACGAAATGTTCAAAAGAAATTTCGCAAAACCTCTTCCGGGCCCGGCCGCACCGATTCTACTTGCTCCAGGGCGTTGAATATGTAGCTACGTCACTGGTTCCAAAACTTCACAAAAAATTATTACGAAAAATGAGAATGGGGTGCAAGAGGATAGCACATTTTGCAGTTTCGAAGTTTTATAGTAATAACTGGAAAAAATACATATTTCATGCCATCACAGTAGAACCTCGCTAGTTGAAACCTCGTTCGTTGCACGTTCTTCGTGCGAATCCTCGTTCGTTGTGTACCAACGACTCCTACCACGATGTGTTCAAGATGCTGGAACTCGTGGTGAGAATCGAATAGTGAAATTCGAATTTTTTATGACTCGCTGCTACATTAATTTATTTAGCAGTTGTTCGAACGCCATCCCATGTATTCAAGGTGAGTATCGTTGTAAAGAATTTGTTTGGATAATTATCATTCACTGGTACCTCTGTTAGAAATTGATGTTCATTCGTTGGTCATTTGGAATACAAGCTACAAACATCAAATATTATTAGAATTGATTGCAAGAACTTGTCGGTAGACAACGGATTTTATGCATTTATGACAAAAATGAATAGGTGTAATTTCAAACGGTAAAAGCATTAGAAGGATTTACAAGTACGTACTGTTATTGTATTATTTGCAAACCTATTAAACATATTAAGACAGAAAATAATTTTCTATTTCACTCCAGTTCATTGCAATTCGGATAAATAATTTTTATTTTGCATAAACATCCGCTGTCCATGGATCAGTGACAGAACCTTCTTATAGAAATACAGTTTTCTTTCGATACAAGACGATGGCTGGGGACTACTCGTGAATTTCTGAGCTTAAGGTCATCCAAAGACCATTGTACAGTAGGTCGCCGAATTCGTTTTTTCATCAGCTATAACAATATTAAGTTAAAGATACGTAGTGCTATTTAAAAAAAAGTCAAGGTGACCTCGGTTTCTTATTGAATAAAAAGTGTTCTGGGAATTTTTTATTGCACCTCATTCCCATCAAAATACTGAATAACTTTAATTAATTTTTTTGTCAGATTGACCTAAATGCCTCAAAAATCGGTCAAACCGTTAGGATAGACACCCTGTATAATACAGGGTGAACCACGAAGCATGATCAGCTTTAGCTTTTTTTAGCTAAAATAACATGCTACCAGGAGAGCTTTACGATGATTGTACCAAATTTTTTGTCAACCCTTTTTCCCCTAGAGTTATCAAGGTCACCTTCAACTCTTTATAGGTAAATCTACAATTTTTTTACACCAATCTTTAAGGAGATGCTGAGACGAATTCGACAAAGCATCGCGACAAATATTTTTTCTGAATTTAGAACGATCAAAAAAATAATTTTGTTAACCGTTTACGCCAGTGTATAACTCTGAAGAAAGAAAAGTTGAGAAAAAATATGATACATTATCGTCTTAAATCTCTCATTGTACCATGTTATTTTAGCTAAAAAATTTTCTGATTGCACCATTAACAGCAGAATAATCTAAGCTGATCACGTTTCGTGGTTCACCCTGTATAATATCTTATCAAACTTATTCTGAAATAGTGTACGGGAACAAATTTCAGTTGCAACGCGAAGATAAATGAAAATCGTTCTAAATCTTAATCTGTGCTATCCTTTTGTCCCCGAGTGTACGACAATGGTGATCCTCCTCTTCGATTTATCGATGTCACACACCGTGAAAGTATTGTCGACGAAATTAACTTTCTGAATAATAGTCGAACAAGGAATTAAAGAAACGATGCGGCATTGAATGGGCTTATTGTGTCCGCTTCAATTGACTCGTTCAGCGTTGAATAGCGCCGATGGCGAATTTAATTAAAGCGATACACATTACGGTCCTTGGTAAGCTTCCACGGCCGACAGCTGCGCGGCTTAGCATACAATACACAGGGTGTCTGAAAAATGTAAGAGAACATTGAAACCGTGGGTGGGTGGTTCCTTAGGTCATTTCAAGTAACTTTTTCCTTAGCGAAAATTTTCGCCTCGGCTTTGTTAAGGAGTTATTAATGAAAAAACACGGATCAATCGGAGCGCAGCTATAGCGAACGGAGTCCGGCTCGGCGACAGGTCCCGCTGAACGTCGCGTTGCCGTTGGACGAGCCAGAATCCGTCCGCTGTAGTCGCGCTCTAATTGGTCCGTGTTTCTTCGTTAATAACTTCTTAACGAAGCCGAGACGAAAATTTTCGCTAAGGAAAAAGTTATTTCAAAACACCTAAGGAATCCCTCCTGTCAAAGTTCTCCGACTTTTTTAAGACACTCTTTACATCAAGTAGAAACGTAACAGAGCGAAAAATCCACAGAACCTGTAGTTAAATGCTCAATTTGTGCCGCGGCGCGGCGCCGAGGAACAAGGAAACCGCATAAAGGCATAAATCGTGCAAAAAGTCCTAATTCAATGGTTCTCGTATTACAGTAATCGACTAAAACATAATCGACGAAGAAGTAACTTGCATGAAATCTGTAATCGTATGAACTACGTGTAATTACGTATAATGAGAGACAGCTTGCTCTTGAAGGGAACTCAATTAATAGAAACAAATACTTGCCACGGACATCTGTTTGAGAAATATTCGAGTCAACAGCTGAGAAGTGGCTACATCCTCGTTTTAACGAACAAACGGTCAATTGATTCGAGTTGTTACTCTTGTTAACCTTTTGTGTTTTAATAACGGATCCAAATAACTAGTCGAGTCACGAAGCTAAATAACTGTGCGATGAAACAAGCGGTTCTTTACTTTTCAATTAACAGAGTGTCGTTACCCACTTTTATAACTAGACCCCGGATTTTATGCATTCATGGCAAAAATGATTAAGTGTAATTTAAAACGGTGACAACATTAGAAGAATTTAAAAATACTGTTATATTATTTACAACCTGTTAAACATATTAAAAAAGAAAACAAATTTCTATTTCGCTCCAGTTTGTTGGAAATCAGGTAGAAAATTTTTATTCTGCTCGGCTGTCTATTTATAACAAACACGACTGAAAACGAATCGCGCGTTCTTCTCCTTTTTTATAAATAATGATCCGAACAACTTACCTCGGAAACTTTTAGCCCCCGTCTCTCCCAGCTACCGAACATTTTTTTCGCAAACGCGACGCAATCAAGAATATAATCCACGAGGAAAGAGTTTCTTCGAATCGAACCAGCGAGAGAGAGAACTTCTCTTCGACGGATGCGGCTGAAGCTCCGCTGTTCTTCCCGCAAGCTTTATTCGCGTAGACAAATAAACCGCGAAACAAGCGTGCAGTCTGGACTTTCTCCGAGCATCGTGTTGAGCGCGATGAAGAGGAAACTGAAGGGAGGAAAAAGAAGACAATGTATATGAACAAGTAAGAGTGAGAATGAAAGTGAAACAGAATGCACTGATGGAGCCTGTATACAAATGAATGAGTGCTGTATTTATATGTATATTACACACAGAAAACACACAATTATATGTACATGCATATATGTATACTTATATAAATAACGTTGCCCTACAACAAAAAAAAACGGGTGTATTTCCGAAAAACCCATATCTCCGATGTTTTTTATACTCTGGATTCTTACGTATTTTGACGTACTGTATTGGCTGTTCGGAAGTTTATCAAAAAAAACAAACATTAACAACCATAAACCAGTGAAGAAAGTAATATGTGCCAACGAGATGACCGATCAACCGTAATATGTATAATTGTTACACGTAAATGATTATGCCAGAAATGTGAAAGCACAAGTTAGCCTACCACGTATGCGACACACACGTACCCACAGAAACACAAACGCTGCGATGTAACGTGAAAATGAACGATCCACGCTGTTAGTTCGTTGATTCGTGCTAATTGTTTTAAAATGGAACTCGAAACTCGCTTCGTAATATGTACTCTATTCTATTCTGATGTCCCAATGTTCTTTTTTATGCCCGTATTTAGAAATTTATTCAGACTTCTACTCCTTACAGGAAATTTCGCCAGATATGTGAAAATATTAGGTCGTCTCACAAGTTCGGATATGTTTATTATTTCCGCACTGTGTTATATAAACATAGAGCGATAAGCGCCCGAAGGGATTAGAATTGAGAGAGAGAGAGAGAGAGAGAGAGAGAGAGAGAGAGAGAGAGAGAAAGAGATGAATAGAAATGGTGATTAGATTTTTTCTTAAACATTAACATTTTCGCAAGGCAAAAAAGCTAGTTCAAATGACCTCAGGAATCACCCCTTTCAAGCGAGTACATACCACATTTGTATACATGCACATATGTATATGTATATTTGTTATGGACTGTAGTTTTTCGATTTAATTAGGAAACAATTGTAAAAAGAAAATTTTCTTTCATACATTTCATATATATGTTTTTTAAAGATGTTTATGGCGAGCTTCAACGCCATTTTCCCGATTGATGTTAAACTTCCGAGGCGAGCGAAACTTACATCTTTTCCTAGGGGTCTTATAAAGTGTTATCGAGCATTATAACTTCCAAAGATTACTGTTCCAAAACTAATTTAACGTCTGACGAATATCTCTTGTTAGAATACGGTAACGCGAGCGTTGAAATAATGGACGTTACTACGAATATCGTTTTTGTTGAAGATTGTGGCTGGTATTACACGAACGTTGATTTTGTCATCCTCGACCGAGAAACTTCTCTCGCAAATGAATAAATAATAGGCGTCTGTGCTATGAAGATCGATGGTGCAGAAATAGCAACTTTTCGCACAGGGGGCACTCTCTTATGACACGGAGTGATGTTTCTAAATATTATCATGTTATACTACGAACTCGTGTTACACGGTACTAAAACCTAACGCAAATAACAGAGTTACATTTCCATAACTAGTGAAAC
This sequence comes from Lasioglossum leucozonium, assembly GCA_028454225.1. NCBI lineage: Eukaryota > Metazoa > Arthropoda > Insecta > Hymenoptera > Halictidae > Lasioglossum > Lasioglossum leucozonium. The sequence goes on from CM052209.1 coordinate 175,981, forward strand.
ATTGTTTCGCGATATTTTGTTTAACTATTAGATATACGTTTATTAAATATACGATTAATTGTTAAGAATATTATACATTAAAGTTAGATAATACTCTGACATTTTTCTTCTTTGTCAAACTTTTATTTTTATAGAACAGATGCATCAGGATTGGGCACATTTTATTTAAAATAAGATAAAAGATTTAACGTTTAATGCAAAAATTAATATTAAAATTAATAAAAGTTCTATAAAACACAATGATATCGGAAGATGTTACGTTTGTACAATTATTTTATTTAGTGACGACAATCTCTTCAGATGTGATGAAAAACCAATTATTGATGTGCACCACTTTTGCATCAAACGCATGACAGATATTGTTTATAACTATTTGATAAACGGCAATCACCGCCTAAAACTTTTGAGAAGCCATTCAGGGTGGTGAGCTTGATAATAGATTAGAAATTCATCGAAATCGGACTTTCTTCTGAACATTTTCCAAACAGCAACTAGTCAAGTACAAACAAATTCAGCAATGAGAAAATCGTTTCTATTTGAGATAACAAGATTTTAAATTTCTTTTGGTTCAGACTATAGCGCCACTATTTCTCATTTTTTTACAAAAATCATGGCAACAGTTAACACATGCTTTCGAAATCCAACATAAAAATATAATAATTCGCGTAATTTTAATTATTTTTGTTTTCAAAAAATCACACACGTGATTCAAATTCCAGTAATGGTACACTCTTTCGAGAAGTTAGAGCAATCGGTTTACTAGGAGCCACCTAATGCATATAATTTATTTATTAGAGGAACATACAGTGATTGATGAACGCTTAAGTGATTTATGAGAAATTAAAGCAATTAGTTTACATTTTTATTTCATAACACTTTTTGAACACCTTGTATGTTGTTAGCATTGAACATTATTCTACGCGAGAATGTGGTGCAATAGTGTAGGAGGCAGGCGTTAAAAAGGGAGAGTTCAAGAATCCAAAACACGTAGAAAAGACACCTAGTCTTGGTCCAGAGGTTCTTGAACTCTCCTGCGCCCGATAGACGCGTGCGTGTGTACATGCGTGAGCGCCGCTAATGTTGTGACACGGCGCACCAGAAAAAAAACGATAACAGTCGCGTTAACGAACAGCGGGCGTTGAGGCAAATTACCTCAACGCCCAAAATTCAAAACGGAGTAAATCGAGAACGTTCGATCGGGAAGTCGATAAAAGGACGTGTCCGCGCCGCGGCGAGGACTTTTGCAATAAGACGGTCGAACGATACGGTTTACTCCACGATTGCGATTACGATAACGACAACGGCTTTGAATACGGAACACGACTACGATACGATTACGAACACGGCTACGACCACGGATACGAATACGGCTTGCGATTTATAAGTTGACTAGGCGTGCGGATCATCTGTGTGCTTGTACTTTCGCGTATAGTTAATTGTATTTGCGTCCCTCTTTAATAAAAGAATTGAGAATATAAAATCCTATTCTTACAATAGCATAACACAATTACGTCGACAGCGCATTTTAGTTTGACAAATCGAGATTAAATCGTGGGATAGGAAGTTAATTATGAATTGCACAAATATTATTATACTAACGCTTTCGTCGGGAGCTTCACAGACGAACGCGATAAATACGTCACGTTCTTTTGGCGGCACTCGCGCATTTGATGTCAGGTACTCCGGTACTATTCAGAACGCGTAATTCAATGTTAACCCTCGTGGTCGGGTCTGTGGGTTGATTAACAGAACCCCACATCATTAATCGCGACCGTAGTAATTAAGTTAGATAGCTGCACAGCAGCAGGCTTTCTTTGCCCAGGCAATATATCAAGCGTATCCGAAATCCAGGGATAACTGCAAAGTATGCGACCCTCGTGCGAAAGTAAATCGGCAGTTGAACATACAAATTACTTTGAATGAAACATTCGACCAAGCATGAGTTCCAACTTCCAACTACGAGGGTCATTTGCGGCCCCTCGACGTGGATGATTACTCGAAAAAAAAGTCGTCGAATCATTTCATGAATCATAAATCATGTTCCATGTTTGCAAAATTGCTGCAAAAAATAGTAATTGTCACTTTGGTGTGACCCTTCGTACAAAAGTAGGAGAAAATGATGAACTCTTAACAACAGCTTACGAACAGCAAGTATTTCGTACATACATTACATTTAATCTGATTTATTCATTAGTTTGAGAAATAAATGAGTTGTTAAGTATTGATATTTTTATACAGGGTGTCCCGCGACTCATGATCAACCGAGGAGGTCATTCTACATGTAAAAATAAATCGAAAAAAAAGAATAAAATTTTTTCCTGCGAGTCTTCGTTTTCGAGAAAATCGACTTTAAAGATCCATCGGGATCGCGTACTCTGCTATACGCAGGAAGTGAAATAGGTCGGTCGTGATCAGACGCGTCAAACGATTCCTATCAATATGTAGCGCGTATTATGTATTTTCAGCATTTTTCAAGTCGATTTTCTCGAAAATAAAGACTCGCAGGAAAAAAATTTATTCTTTTTTTCGACCCATTTTTACATGTAGAATGACCTCCTAATCGGTTGACCAAGAGTCGCGAGACACCCTGTATAAAAATGATTAATGTAACGAAACAATTAGCTGGACACATTATCGACCGACGATTACTCCAAAATTTTGAAAGGTCCATGGCTAAAGGTCTGTTAATCAACAAATCGACCCAGTCACGTCGTCTAATAATTTCGTCTAAGATTTTATAATCCAAACGAAGATTTCTAAGTTTCCTTTTGGTACAACACAATTATTGAAAATTTTTTACTTTTGTGGGCAAATTTTAAGAAAGTGGGGACAAATAAAATCTTATTTTCAGTGGTAGTAGCCTTTGTAGATCTGAAATAAATAAAAATCGTATTAAATTCTGTGAAATTTTATATTATAGTATTTTTTGAAAATTTTTAGTTATTCCAAAAAAATAAAACAAATCAGGCAGGGAAATTAAGTAATAAAAGTAAAGAAATTATATGTCGCGGCTATCCCATAGGATGATTCTACACCCTCGATTTGGTTGAAATTGAACTAGGGAAGGTGCTGCAAAATTGACTTGATTTTTATTTTACTCGTTGCGAGGATCAAAAGTGCGAAAGGAACCATGGGTCGCAACCCAACAAAAAATGTGTAGAATCATCCTATTGTAGCCGCGACATAGTATAATTTCTTCACACTCTGTACATGTAACTTTATAGAGATGTCAATGAAACTATTTCGTTTTACATAACTCTTTTATTTTTGTATTATATTAACATAATAATTTTTATGTTTGGTGTATGCGCTGATAAAACCTTGCTTGCACAAACGTCACATACGAAATAGTACGAACGGTCGATCGTCTACGATAGTTCTTGGGTAGACAACAGACATGGACGTGTGTTAATGTTCGCTCGAATAATACCAGTTAGTGTAGACGTTAACAGTTTGACGGCCGAGATTTTCGCGCAAAATTGTTCTGCATACCGCCGCCAGTTGTTGCAAACACTTGTTACGGTACCTACTGGAATACATACACTTGATGTTTAGAAACTAGTCGATCCATCATCGTTAATTCCAATGTCGTATGATGAGTATTTACAATGAAAGTCGGAGGTATTCTGCAAACACACGGTAAACGACTCAAACGGTGCCAAAAAAAATGCTGCATAAGTGTTAAACGAGAGGTCACGCATACATGACACACTGGCCGTCAAAGTAATAGTGCGCAAACCGCGATAAATGAGGTACATCGAAGGAACGTGAGCGTTACGCAGACATTAAATCTGGTGCGAAACAATTAACCACTTGGCTCGCGGGTGTTTCATTGTCGTGCTAACTTCAGGTACCAGAAATGATCCGCGAAAACCCAATAAAACGTCGATAAACATTACCCTGTTCGAGCGAGTACGAAAGAAGATAGATACACGACTCAACGAGCTCACAATATCAGAGTCGCCAGATTAAGACTTGTGTCCCCACTCTACATTCACCTTCTACGCGTTTCGTCTCTGTCACGGATGCGTCACAGTGTCACGTGATTAATTCAATATTGGCAGAGAGAGAGAGAGAGAGAGAGAGAGAGAGAGAGAGAGAGAGAGAGGGCAATTTCTTTCTCTCCTCTGACGACTCTGAACGAGCTTCCGACAAAACGTTCGCAATATCAATGACACGGTAACGATAGACATCGACGCGGATCACGAGCACCTGTTCACGATGCTAACTGACTTTCTAACGATAAACAATCTAAGCTTTGTTACAGAATATAAAATACATAAGCATGATTATGCGGCGTTGTCCTTGGGGGTCAAGAACATCTCGACGAGTTTGATCAAGTTCTCGATACCCTCCAAATAATTTACATCGAGTGTGTTTCGATCCTCGGTCGGGAAGACATGCGTGAAATCGATCATGTTAATCCTAACCCAGTTCAGCTTCTCCTCCGAGGAGCTACTGAGCTCACCGAGCAGGGCGTCGTAATCCTTCCTCATCTGAATAATGTCGTCGTCGTAGTTGTTGCCATAGGAATGCGTGCGACAAAGTCGATCCCCTCTGAAATCGGAACTGCAGGATCCGCTTCTGTTTATGGCCTTTTTTTCTTTGCCCATCGACTCGCATTCGCTACTCAAACTGATACTCCGTTTGATGCAGTGTACTCTCTCGGCCGTCTGATTTCGGTCTGTTTCGACGGTCCGGCTCGTTTCAGAGTCACGGGTATCCTTGCTCGTGTCTTTGAACACATTCGTCGCGGTGGCAGTCGCGGTTGCGCGATCGCTCGCGGTGGAAAATGAATTGGCTACGTGACTGGTCGGCGTTGTTCTGTCGGCGGTATTCAGGTTATTCGGATGTAAGTAATGTCGCAGTCTTTTCGCGTCATATGCCACCAACAGCGAACTAGAATAAAAGCGGAACAGCCGCTGGGTACGAAAGAATAGTAAGATCTTCCACAGGAAAGAGAGAAGTTGCACGATCAATTGACGACAGGGCGGTCTTTCTGGACTTATGTTCAGGAACAATTTCAGCGCTGCGCAGGAAAAAAAGGGACTATTCGATGTATTTGATCAAGACAAAATATGTATAGTGTTCTGGAAAATTTTTCCTGTGGCGAACAGTGGCGGACGAAGGAAAGTTTACAATTGACATTTTTGTACACGAGTATCGGCAACTTCGGTTCTAGATGGTTTTTCAAATGTTGACACCATCCTCGCCGCACTAGGCGATAACAAACTTCGTTTGTTTGTTCGTCTGCTTGGAAATGATGCGCTAACACGATCCATTTTGTTCGACGCGTGCAGCGGACAAAAGTGAGTTTAAAGTCTCTTGCATTGTATCGAATAGATTGCGGATCTTTATGCAATTATGGCTTCTGAAAATTTTCAAAAAATATAAAATTCGACAGAAATTAGTACGATTTTTATTTATATCAGATCACCGAAGCCTACTACCGCTGAAAATAAGATTTTATTTGATTCCACTTGCCTAAGAGTCGTCTACAAAAATTGTAAGTTGCATAAACATCCGCAGTCTAGTAATAATATTAACAACTATATAATACACACTTGTCGATGTCTCTCCCCGTTTCTGTGAATACATTGACTTTAACTAACATCTAGGTCCTTAATTACACCTATGAATAAGAATAATAGAAGTGTTTAAGGTCGTTTATCTTTCAGCAAGATATCAACCCAACTTCAAAGTTGACATCCAATTTTTTTGAGGGAAAAGGAATTGAAAAATTGAAGTGCCCACCACAACCCTCAGATCTCAATCCCGGTGAAAATCTCTGAACAATTTTAAATAAGTATATTCCTCCAAGTGCTTGTACCAATAAAGAAAGTATTATTTTGGAAACTCTTCGCAACACTTCAAAGAAAATCTTCTATATGTGAATGTTATGCCTTTTTTAAAATGAAATAGAATTGTATTCTTTTATAATGTTTAAGCATTAAAGTATATGTAGGCATACAATAAATATAAATGTTCTTCCCTCTCCTGTAAAATTATTGCAGACAAAGAAGTACTAATTATTCCAACCATAAAGATAACAAGGGGTTGGTTAATTGCAAGTATAGCAAACAGGCTATATACAATGTATAAGCTGTAATAAAAAGCAGAGATCCAAGAAAGTAATAAAACTAATATAATGTTTGAACATGAAAATTGTAATCACAAAAATGTAGAATTAAACTTACTTTCATCCACCCAGTCTCTTTATTTGTTTTATTGTTCTAAGTAAATTATTAATTTCCTATGCTCTTTTGTAATTTTTCCTCGTTTCCATTATTTTATAAGATGTAACTATTCATAAAAAATTCATTACTGCTTTAAAATAAAATTTCAATTTGTAAAAATTGCGGTAATTGTCGCATACTATTTAAACTTTCTTTTGTCCACCACTATACTTGGCACAGTACTGCTCAGAATTATTGCCTCAACAGAGACTTTACAGTTCCCTCTGCTTTGTGCAACGAAAGAAAAATATACTGTGTTATTATTCGCATCGATCACTCTTCGTTGGAATTAAGATATTTATGTTATAGTATAAAATAATTATTATTGCATACATGTATATTAACACTTTGAGGACCCGAAATAGATATTTGTATCTTTCGCACGGCCATCGTTTGTGGACTGAAAATACTTAGACTTTGATATACGCACGGGGTGGTCCATTTAAGGGTATCTACCAAAGTATCTCTCCAGCTGCGAGGTTACAAAAATATCTTTATGGAATTTGGAAGGCATCAAAGGATGAATAGGTTGCAAATATTATTTCTGTATTAAGGTCACTTTTTCCGAGGTTTTGTAGGTTTTGAAAATCACAGATTCTTTTCCCTATAAATATATTCTTTCCTTAGACATTGTAGATGATATCGAATTATGTTAAAAGTATGAACAAACAAACACAAAACACGTCGATGACCTATAAAAGCCCGAAAAACGACCACAGCATAAAAATATTCTTTAATACTATCAAAATTGCCTAAAAAATATTTATTGTATTGTCACAAGTGAAAAAGATAATTAGATGGCTATCTTTAAATGGACCACCGTATTTATTTATGTACTTATTCATACTTCTTCATATTTTATATCAGTCGGAATAGTCTTCAAATCTATATTAAAACAAGATCTCAAGTGTTTCATTTCATTTCGAACGAATACTTGTAAGACAATTTTTATATCGATCCTACACAAAAAAATAATACAATATATTAAGACTTTTTCCTCTTTTACTCACAAAACTATCGAGTAATGAACAGGCATACAAAAGAACAAAGTAGCAGTGAAAATGAATACAAATTAAGGAATTAATAAAAATAAAAAATTTGAATATTCATCGTAAACTGATTACAGTGGGATCTTGAGTATATTTCGCTTAACGAGTATACAGGGTGTCTCAAAACTCCTTCAGCATCCGGAAATGGGCGGTTCCTGAGGTCATTTGAAGCGACATTTTCCTTTTGCAAAATTTTCGATGGGCCTTCGTTTAAGAGTTATTTACGAAAAAACACGATCCGATCAGAGGGCAGCTATAGTGAACAAATTCCGGCTCGGCAACAGGTCCCGCTGAGCGTCACGTTGCCGTTGGACGAGCCACAGTTCGTCCGATATAGCCACGCTCTGATTGGTCCGTGTTTCTTCGTTAATAACTCCTGAACGAAGCACCGGCGGACATTTTGCAAAAGGAAAATGTTGCTTCAAATAACCTTAGGAACCGCCCATTTCAGGGTGTTGAAGGAGTTTTGAGACACTCCGTATTTCGCGTAACGAGTGTATCGCATTACGAGTAAGATTCTAGAACGAATTATGCTCGTTATGCGAGGTTCCACTGTACTTCTTTTCAATCTTTAAAATCGGAAACGTCTGTTAACATTCTCCAAGGATTATTTTTTCGGTATTTCTAATAGTTTGCGAATAAAAAAGCAGCCTACAATTGAAAATATATGTAAATGTTATTTAAAATTGAAATTCACAGAATGAATTCTTCAAACGCGCTCCATTTTTTTAGTAACTGCTTATAAATAACACAGTATAACAACATTATTATACTGAATATCACAATATTTTTTCTTTATTTCTCGCTTGTTTGTATGTCTATAAGAGTAAACCTGTAATTAATTTAAACAAGCAACTCCCGTGTAATTGCGACATTCTTATTATACTGTTTTATTGTAACGCGACTAGATTATTAATATAGCCTAAAGGAGTACAAACTTCAAGGGAAAACTTTATAATTATGTATTAGTCATACTACGAAATCTTATTCTATACAAATTAATCCATATTCCAAATGTAAAGAAGTAAATATAACAGATTTTTATAAAATGCTGCAAACAGATCAGTTTCGTATTATACGGGAGTTGCCTGAAATCGCAAGTAACAACTTATGTGTTCGTAGTTCTAAATAATAAAACAGTTGAAGTTTGTAATATACCTTCCACAACACCCTTGGCATCGAGGGTTTTGCCGTAGTGTTTGCCAAACTTTTTTAACTGGCCAGAAGGGAGACAATAGACTTGAAATCCAGTTATGCAAAAGCCATAAGTGCGCTTCGACTCGGCATACTTTAATTCTTCCGTTGCCCTTTTTTGCGGCGTGGCAAGAGGATCCCATGTTCGTCTACCAATCTTTATATCCATCACACATGGTTCGGCCATACCATCGATAATATCTTTCAGAGTAAGGAATGTAACTCCTAGAAAACCATATAAAAAAACACGATATTAAGAATTATTCAAAATTGCGCTATTTCCAAAAATTACGCTAGTTTCTCGCGAAATGAAATCCATGCAGAGAGTGATATGTACAAAATGAAAGGATATTTTGATGGGATCAACGTAGAATTTTGTTACATCTAATGTCTTACGTTTGCCAAATATTTGCAACTCTGTCGTGCCGTAATATTTTGGCACAAAATTCTTCAACTGCATCATAACAGGATCTTCGGAGTCTTCTAAATTCTCGTAGAATGCGATCTCTCGTTTACCAAGCAATGGTTTAACGACGGGTTTAAGCACACGCCCGTCAGGCCTACGTAGCATACCTACAACATTTTCAACGAAAACTTTTTATAACATCGATGAAATTGTAGCACAGCGTTCCTTTAAAAATCAGAGCAACGCGTACGTGTCGATTGTAGCGAAACTTTGCACACAATTAGAGCATGGAAATTTAGCTAGTAATCGTCGAGTTTTATATTTATGAAGCGAACATAAACAAATTGAGGATGAAAAGACTATTTCGTGAAAACTAAGGCAGGCAGAAAAAACGTTGCTTATCTCCTTACACTGAATAAAGTGAGATAAATGTAGTTTTTATAATTATTCATTTGTTTATGTCTTTCATCGCCTCATTCGTCCATATATAATTCGTTTAAATAAACTACACACGAAATATTTTTTAGATCTACATTTTTATAAATATTTGTAAAATTAAGTACTACGTTTTGCTGCAAAGTTTGTTGTTATGAACTAAATACATACTGATCCCAGAAACATATTTTATTTCCATTTTAAAACGTCATTTACACATATAATTTTTGTACTCGAGTTAATTTGAGTTAATTGGATAGACCCCCAACAGAGTTAGTCCAGGGCCCCAAAATTAAATTCTGAAAATTTTATCAAAATCGGTCAACATTGCAATAACCTACAAACGTTTAAAGATAGTAAAAATTACAGTTTTTCATGATTTTCGGTCTCTAACTGCAATAAATCTAAGGATTTTTATATTTTTCAATGCCTGTCGTTTTTTCCCCATATCGACCGATTCCGATAAAATTTTCAAATCTCATATCGAATGCACGCTCTATTAATTTATTAAACAACAATTGAAGGCTACAGGGTAGACCGGGTATGCCCAACTCGTAGCTCAAAGAGCGGTTCGCGAGCTGTTTGCTCTTGTACGGCCAGGGAGCCCGACGTGTGCCAGCCAGCTCGCAACTCGGCTCGCGAGCTGAAGTGAGAGCTCGCGCTCACCAGCCGTTATTTGTAATAATATGAAAAAAATTATATATACAAAACCCCATTGCATGGTATAGAGAGAGAGAGAGAGAGAGAGAGAAATATTACGATGCAAACATTTTTTATACCAGTGCAGGCGTTTCGGACATTTCAGGATCGCCTTAATTTCTTTACATGGAATTAACTGTCTTTTGTATCGTGGATTGATAGGATATGAAATTCTGCGTAAAAATGTATTGGCGCTCGTATGTCTTAAACCTAATAGTGAACAAGATAAAGATAAAAAAAATGACAAAGAGAATGTTAATAATAGTAAAAACTTAGAACGACTGCTGGAATGTTAATAACCAGTTATTTTATACAAAAAACATAAACTTGTTTCACAACTTCTTTAAAAACTTGTTGCAATCCACTATAATGCCACATGAACTATACGTATGTATGTATATTGCGTTTGACCTTCATCGATATATCTGACAATGATGTCTATGACGCACAGGTTGTGTAACAATTGCATTCGTAATTTTCTACTCGTAACCAATAATTGGTCAGGTAAAACATCCTAACTCGATTATAATGTCTTTCGTCGCGTTCTTAACCCTTTAGCTGCTGGTATATGTATATTCACAAATGTTGTAAAAATGCTGATACATTAATTTCTTATCTATATGTGATGATTTATGTACATCTACACACATTTACACACTCTATACACTTGTTTCATCGATGCAATCACGATAAAATAAATAAAAGCGACAAATTAATAAGCAACCCCCATTTCCATTTGAACCTTCTAAAAAATTATCGGATTACTTAAGGTACATTTAAAGCTAATCTTAATACCACCAAAATCAATTAAAATCGCTTTATCCGTTTAGATTTTCAATATTTGGAGAACTATTTATGCTTTTTTTGTTAGAACATAGATACATTGCTCGACACTCGACATAGTCTTCCAAGTGCCGGATCATAGTCGCAGGCATTTGATAAATCGCGTAACGAGCAGTAGCCAGAACATACTGGTTGCGTTCTAGACATACTGTGCATTTCCGCAGTATAAATAGTTCAAACTCGATCAATTTTCTTATTTGAGTATCACCATATCTTACATCATCGAATCAGTTACCAGCAAAGAAGATCACGAGAAAAGCTATACACTTCGTTCATCAATTAAACATGTGAGTTCGGTTCGCAACTTATGGTTGTGCCATCTTGATATTCTGCTTAGAGTTATTTTTTTTTATTTCCATAAGTCATAGAATGTAGAACCAAATTTATTTCTTTCAAATCACTAGCTTCCCGATGGCTCTAACACAAGCAAATTACAAACACTCTCATGTATTGAAAGAGGGAGCGTTTTATGTTCAATATGAGGGTTTATGTTTATATGGATTCGATCGTTATGGACGAGAAAGATAAATTATGTGGTGGAATTGAAAATTACGCCATATTAATACAGCGAGGCAATTGCAGTTGATTTTCCAACAAAATCACATTCTTTTTCATTCCCTTTAGAGTCTAAGTCTAGAGTCTAGAGCACGCCTGGGCAATTGGTGCAATAGTTTAATCAATGATAATGTTGGATATTAGAAATAACACGGTAATAAAATAAAATTCGACTAGTTAAATCTGTACACTCGTGTTAAACAAAAAAAAAAAGATAAACATTACTTAGAAAGGGGCTGGATGATACATATCCCTCGTGCAGCTAACGCAGGATTATATTACTGATAGAGCGTATAGAGATAGTCAATGAGAGTAAAAAATTTTCCGTTTATCATTAAGCAAATATAGATAAAAGCTTTGGCTTAAAAATTGAAGTAATTCCTGCTGGTACTACCAAAGCATCGAAAATTATGATTGAATTATACAATTCTTATTCATCACTTTATTACTCTAACGTATTATTCAAATTACTAGAAATTCAATTATATATTTAAAGTAGCAATAAAAAATTAATTAATTTGGACAAACCAAATACAAACTATAACATAACGTATTAACTAACATTCCCCGCCCGAATTGTTTAATTTGGTCCGCTGTCGTATTTTCCTTCCGAGAAGAACTTATACATATACATGTACTTGTACGTATAAGCTTCATCCAAGCCCAAAGCAATCAACTTAACTTATCTTCTGAACTTGATACTAACAGTCGGCAGCATAACTGAAGTTACGCCATCGTTAAACCGTAACATGTGACCGAAACTTCCAGTTTCAATGAAAGGTACGAGGAGTGAATATCACAAAAAACGATACACACTTTCGATTAGTATTTTTATGAACGAGTTGCTAAGTGTATCAGAGTTAACGAACCTGCTTTCAACGTTTCTTTGCTCACGCGTTTTGCCAATATTATAAACAATATAAACCAAACTGACTAATTTGATGTTTTCTTATATTCGTCATTCTTAGTAAATCTTATTTCTTAAATTTTTTATTTTTATTAAACCATTCAATTAATGAATTTTATATAATAATTATAATAAATTGAATAATTATGTTTTTATGTTAATCTATATTGATTCTATATTTTTTCTTCCTTTTTTTCGTTTAAATTTTTTTGATTTCCCACAGCATACACATAAAATTTCAAAAACTTGCCATCAAATTTTGGAGAAGTTTCAATACTTTTTAAAAACACGATTACATAGAAATCTAGATATATGTATTTCAGAACGTACAAATTCTACAAAAATTGTAAAACATTCTTTTTCTTTATGCATGCATCTCTAGCAACAAAATCAAAAACTGAAAAACTTGTTTTTACTGGCATTATTAGAGGAAATAAAATATGTTCAAAATCCAAAGTATGAGAGCATGTCGCCCTTTTCGAATATTCTATGCAACTTTGAAAATTGTATTCTCACAGTCTATAAAAATAAGCCAAGTACGAAAATAAAATTTTAAAAAATTAACATCTATTTGGAACAGATATACAAAAAATATTCTGCAAAAGTTATATCCCCAAGATAACTTTTACAAATTCTATAATATTTTCAATATGACTAACAAATCGACTAACATCATAATCGTACATACACAATGCCTAATAGAATATTCGATAAATATTGACACATTCGCTTCTCCGAAAAGATAATGATAAAGTGGTATCAACATGGACTAGTATTAAATACATGAAGTTACTAAAGCCGACACTGCAGAATTGAAGACTATCGCACTGATTAATTTTCAAACATTTTTGGTTTCTACAAATCCTAATCAGATTAGATTTAATTAAATATGTCGCAACAGAAGTTCATTTTTAAAAATAAACGAAGAATCACGTCACCCATATATGTATGACCGGTGCAGCCATGATCGCGTTAATCTTCCATCAGACCCGATATTGTAGAAATGCAATGTGACCTACAAGTGACTTTCGCATTTAAAAAGTTTGTAGCTTTTTTTATATCGTATATCTTGAAATTTTTGTATCAGAGTTTCAAAGTCAATTCTTTGGAAATGTATCATGGAAACATTCATGAGAGTGCGACTAATAAAAATAATTTATATTTCCAGAAATCGCTTTATTTCGCTCTAATTTCAATTGACGTTCCAGTATGTACTTAGCATGATTTAAAAGCATCAGAGTTCATTATGTGAAGATAATTGAAAAATCGAACGGAAAATGGCGATCATTTACGCGAAATTATTTTCCACTTCCGAATTGATAAAATTTTTGTCTGGCATACTGTGTAGGAAAATAAAAATAATTGTAAATTATTAAACAATTATTTCTTCGACAGAGAAAAGCGATGAAAAGTGTGGATCGTCTTGCACGCAATCGGTACAGTAGAACCTCGACTATCCGAACTAATTGGGACCGAGGTAGTTCGGATAATCGAACAATTTAAAATTACTTATTAATTCCAAAAGTACTATTGCTGTAATTAGAAATTAGAAATATTACTGAAAATATACACGTGCATACGATACATAGTAATTATTAGATTGCGAATCTTTATGCAAAATAAAAATTGTCTGCATAAATTGCACAGTGTAGCAGCCAAATAAAAATGTCATTCTTTATTTAATGGGTTCGAACAGCTGAAACAAGTTCATTGATATTTTTAAATTCTTTTAATCTTCCGAATCCTTTAAATTACACTTATTCATTTTTTTTAATCCGCAGTCTAGTAATCATACGTACACAGTTAATGTTAACAAAACTTATTTGTTAAAGTAATGTTTAATTTTTTTTTAACCATCGAAGACCGTCTTTTCGAGGTCTACTGGTTCGGATAATCGAGGTTCCACTGTACATTGAAACGACAGCCTTACTTCATTCTTACCCTTGTCGTATATTAACGAATCAGACTCGTGATGAACATTTTAAAAAGAATCTACCAAGTAACGCTCCACGGAGGTTAAAAAAAAAGCGAACATTGTTCGAAATAAATCTTATAAACGTGTTTATGGTTAACTTAGAAAAAAATCTGTACATATGAAAAGTGCATTCACTAATACACATAAACATTCGCGATAAAACTAATGTTATGCGGGACTGTTTGAAACACACACATTAGATTTACCGATTGAATAAATCATTTTAATTTCGGTAAAAATAAGTGAACGTAAATCAGCGATGCTAGTGTTAGAAAGTTAGAATTGAAAATGGTGCTTACCAATCGTACGGCGTTTGTCATTGGACGGATGTCCGGCTACCTGAGTCTCCAATAGACTGATCGTATCATGGAATCCGCAATCGGACGAAATTTCCGCGAATTCTGTGCTCGGTACTTTGTCAAGATGACATAAAGTTTTATCGGCCTGTGAGTCTACGGTCGTCATCGTTATTGCACCGTGCGGCACGCGGTAATTAACTTCTGCAATTAAAGAGTTGCACCGTTCGGAAAGATCTTATCTTCGTTGCAAACTCCACCCCCACCTCCGACGGTTACACATGGAAGCTTATTCTAATTGTCTTCGGTTGTTTTATTTTCGCCTATAAATACAAATATAGCAATGAATAAGGAAAACTGAGCACATTACAAGCGTGTTGCAAATGTTAGGGATTAGAGTAACGTCGCATTTGCATAATTACGGTGGGTAATATAGCATATTGTTTATGCCTGTATGTATATCTCTAAAAGATCCTCTTCCATCCAGGTATTTGAGCGTGACACTTTTCGACACGTTTACGAAAAATTGTTCATGCAACAACTATAATTTTTATGAAATTATAGAAACTCGTAAAAATATAATGTCTTGAATTTAATTCGTGTAGAAAGTATGTATAATTGAACGTCAACGTTTTCCAAAATATCAAAATATAAACGTAGGTAAAAAGAAATGGGAAATTTTGGAAAACAAATAAATATTTTTAATCAAATCTCATTGTTATCTTCAGTGGAATTTCACAAGAATTTTCTATTTCTAACTATTGCGATAAATCTGTTCGTAAACACAGTGTTACCTTCGATTATTCCTTTCCGGTCGCACATCCGCATTCTTTAACTTTGTATTAATTCTATCACAGGTAAATTCACGTCGCACCGAATAACATAATCGATGCAGTTTTTCGCTTTTTGATAATTGAAATGCAAATCGACAGATTAAAACGAATATTTCGCGGGGATATTTTCAAATGTCGCGTTACAATGTTGGTAGATATCGGTAGAGGGCAGATCGTGTTTGTGAAAATTGAACGCTCCAAGTTCGCGCTTTTACCAACAATTTCTGTTGTCCGTCGGTCTTTTAAAAATGTAATATTAACAAAACCAATTACTAATCAAGTGAAATTAAACAATTTTCTACCTGATTAACTACAGCTACAAGTTATTAATATATACGTTGACTGAGTAGCATGAGGACACTTTTGTTAAATTTTAGGAATTGATTTTTTGAAACTATCGAAAGAATCATAAAATGCGACTCGTACGAGGCATACGTACATTTATTGGATATAACAGGAGAATAATTTATTAGCCACTCTTCTTTTACAAATGTTACATCTATGACATTTTACATGCCTATCTATTATTATAACCTATACGATAATCTGTCCCTTCACAACAACACACTATAATGTGCTCAAAATCGCAACACTTTTCACGTGTAGGTACAAAATCTCGTTCGAAGCGGTCCGTATATTAGGCAGAACTAAGATTGTGTTCACGACTTTAAACTTCACATAATTCTGAATGATCACACGTCCTTCCACTAGACGTCTTCCTACTTTTCTATAGCTGTCTCTTTCGTCACACATCGAAGATTCTTCTAGAATCCGCCAGAGGGCTAATGTTGTTTTTACGCTGATATAAGTACTTACGCATATCGGTGTGTTTTCATAAAATAGACATCGTTCCCGCCGCAGCACGCACACACAAAACCAACCTGAACAATACACACGCGCGTTTAAATTTGTGACTACGAATCTTACTCACAATCAGTTTTGACAGGTGGCCTGTCTTTCTACTACCAATTTTTCCGTTTCTTGTGTCCTACGTCATAACCTATCTGTTCAATTTCAAAATCTGATTTTGTTAATGTTGAAGTGAATGTGATTGTAATTAATTTTTTGATTACCCACACAGTATTGTGAACATGAAACAATAAAGAAACTGGCAAGATTTAGTGTCATTAACATTCTTTGAAATATTTGTATATATTTGTTTAACAACAGATTTACGTACGTAATTACAGGTACGTTTTCGAACATTTCATAATATAAGGTATTGTTATATTTTGTTTTTAGCCTTTCATTTATTTTACCATAACATAGTAACATTAAAACAAGTTGAAATTAAATATTAATAATTAATACGAAATCTACCATATAGAAAGGAAATGCACATTACTTTTAGGAGAATAATTATATTTATTTTGCATATTGATCTTATTTTAGGTAGCAGTACTATTATATTTACAATAGGCGTGCCTTATAATATAAATTGATACTTAACATTTTCTTAGTTAAAATTTTTAGTGCAAATACTTAATAATGTTTAATGTTGTATTTTTAACTATGAATTACATGTACACTTTTTGGTTAGTTAATTTGTACAAAGCACGTATTTTCTCATTAAGCTGTCCATTTTAAACACCTTGTGTCTAGATGAGTACCCAAACATTTCATGCTACAGTATCTAGCACCACAAGGAATACAAGTATAATTGCTAGGAAATCCACAAACTGCACAAAAATGACGTTCAGGGAAGCGCGACGGTGGTGCTTGAGCAGAAGCATAGTTTGGAGGACTTGAATTAATATTAAGATCTTCTTCTACTAATTGACCAAAGGTTTTCCTAAATCGTTGCTTATAATATTCTGCTGATCTAGTTTTCTTCCTTCTGCCACCTCTGTTATCTAATGTTTCTTGAAATTTTGGAACCTTTTTACTCATTACTGAAACAGTTAAAATAATTCATACTTAAACTATGGTATTAAAACATATTGAATTTTATAAAACGTGTTATATATGTACCCAAATCGGCATGCGGATCGTCATGAAAATTGTCTTGCTCTAAAGCTTCCAATGCTTTCTTTTGTCTACGTCTACGAGCAGCTTCATCGAGTACTCTCTTCTGATATGCATCTTTTATTCTGCCAGATTCTCGAGCAGCCATAATGTAGTATGCGTTATTTGATGTATGTCTCTAGATTTAAATCAAAGTGGAGGAAAAATATCTCTTGTCCAATATTTATATTCCTTTTTCTGCTAAAGGAAATGATATTTGATCCATGAGATCATCCACTTTTGCTTGTAGCGTATCTAAGATATCGGCAGAAATAAACAGGTGTCTCTCATCCAAATCTTGAATTATAAATTTTCGTCCTAAGGCAAAAGTTTCATCCAGATGTAAAAGAAATTCCTTCATAGCTGAATCACTGTAACCATAGTAAATAGGCATTAGTGTAATGGTTTTATTTTATTTTAATTGCAAAGGTAAAATGTCAAAACGAAAAGGAGTCTCTCTTGACGAGAAACGTGCAAGAATGCTTCAAATATTTTATGAAAAGAAAGAATTTTTTACATTGAAAGAATTAGAAAAAATTGCTCCGAAAGAAAAAGGCATCGTAACACAATCTGTAAAAGATATACTTCAAGCGTTAGTTGACGACGGATTAATAAGATCTGAGAAAATTGGTACTTCTGTATATTTCTGGACATTTCCAGGGTAAGAATCAGACTTATCTATTCTATTGCAAATATGATTATTTATCAAGTAAAAAAAATTTTTCTGCAGCGAAAACATAACTGCTATAGAACAGAGAATATCGGAAGCTTCTAAGAAAATAGTGGAGGCAGAATTTAAACGTCAAAAACTACAAGAACTTTGTGCCAAAGAACAGGTAATAAAAATGATGCGATAAACAGATTTGTTCGATGGATTCTAAGCGCATGAATTATTAGTAATTTACAATAATATATTACATACATCTTTAATAACTACTATATAAAATTAAATATCGTTGTCGCTTCCCTGCCATCGTGTATTGCGGTATAATTTTTTAATTTATTGTAGACTTATTGTTAAAAGATTAAAGTTTCAAACAAAATTAAATGCACTAACTATGGTTATACTATTTCTTACATTTTATATTATATTTCGCACGGCTTATACAGATAGGAAAGGAGGATACAGAAGAACGCCAAATTCTCTTACACGAGATAGAACAACTGAAGGCACAAGAGGATCAACTAAAAAATCAAATTGCTAAATTTAGCGATGCCGATCCAGAAGTCACAGCTAAACTTAGAGAAAAAGCACAGGTATAACATTGCTAAAAGTTACGTTTACTTGAACGGAATTTACATACATCTTGCTTTGTAGGAATATAAAGAAGCTGCTAATATATGGACAGACAATATTTTTGCTATTCAAAGTTGGTGCAAAAATAAGTTTGACATTTCTGAAAAAAGTCTTAATAAACAATTTAATATCCCTGATGATTTAGATTATAAAGAATGAAAAAGTAATTTAATTTGTATTTAATATACGTACCATTCAACCAAAATTCCTTTTGTAACATTTACCATGACTTTTTCTTTGAAAAGAAAAAGAAAGACAAAATTTCGGTATGCATTCGACACTCTTTCAATTCATACATTACATTGCATTGCATAGCCATAGAATTGACTTACGTCACATAACTAGATGAGAAAGTCAATACGGATTGGTTAGTGCATTGCACGGTGTAAGAAAATAGGTGGTTCAAGAGAGGTTCCGTTTCCAAGTCCTGAAATCGGTGATAATTATGCTTAGTTTTTGACTAGCCGCTAGACGGATTCGTGTCATAAAGGAAAAATGGTGTCGTCGCGGTGCACCACAGACAAGGTATAAGGATAGACCTATCATCCAATGCATTTTTTTGTCACACGTTTTTGGGGTCACGTAACCCCATTACCATTTCAGTGTCACATCCTGTACTACCACCTGGAACTGAAATACACTCACAGCGTTCTTAGCGGTAGGAATTAATATTAAAAATAGCTATACTGCAGTCCGCGAAGATAGAAAATATTGTTATCTAAAATGCCTCAACGGTTTATATATTTTGAAATATCAACATCGCTAAAAGTTCCGCCTCTACCTAAATAGAATATTTCCTCGAGATCTACGTAAGACTGCGTGAGTAGCGTACGTAAATGGACTTATAGTATCATAGGTAATGAATAAACGTAGAATGCTGATATTGCTCATTCTATGACCGTGACCACTCATTGACCTCTCACTGACCAGTGGCTGACCTCTCATTGACCTCTCACTTACCAGTGGCACTCACCGAGTACTGTCTTCGCTCTCTCTCTCTCTCTTTCACACACACACGCACAACGTGATGTTTACACACCACTTTCGCGAAACTTTCGTAATTACGCGACCCCACATATGCAAAAGAGATGCGTATTAATAGTGTTAGAAATTTGTAGGAATGCAAACAATAATTAAACTTATGTATCTACGTTCAAGATTTATATATATATATACTCGCTGCATGTAGTCATAACCTCGTCTGTGTCATTACACCATCATTGTACCTCGTCCGTAGTCACACAGACACAAGTCGTTATTCATTTGTGTTAGATCGTTGTCGTGGATCTAGTTCCAACATTTATGGTTTGTCAGCGTAGAGGGCGTAAGAAAACAGGTTGTGTGGGGTATTTCTTTAAATTAAACTTTTTAATAATTAAATATAACTTTCCCTTCACAACTTATAAATTCTTAATTTAATTTTTATTTGAATTTGAGTTATTTATTTATTTTATAAATAAATTAACTTTAAATTAAATTCAACAGATCTTATGTTAACTCAATGAAGGTTTAATAAAGACTGTTATTTACAAACGAAAATCGTTGATATGAACAATTAATAAATGAATTAATATTTACAATGATCAATACGATGATGTCGGTAAACTAGAAAATGTACAATGTTGATAAATGAGAAATCTTCATTATCGACAGTCGCCACAGGCGCCTTGCAGGCGCAGTTGCACAGTTGCCGTGGCGCTAGCATCGACCGCATGCGAGCGGTATAGCGAGTTGCCCCTCTGGACAAAACGTTGTCTATGCGCCTAGTGCGAATTGTCGCACGAATGTGATTCGCTCTCTGACTATCGTCATACTCAGACGATAAGAGATTCCGTGTTGCCGCGCCTGGTAACACGTGCTGAAGCCGCCATTGGGCGCAAATAAAGTTTCTTTATACAATCTAACGTGCAGCAGTGATTACGACCAGTTCCTACAGTTCCAAGCGGAGTAGGCCGCTTTTCCACTGGTTCCCTAGGGACCATGAACCTACAGTTGTTATTGTGTGAAACACGAAACCCCATATGGTGATTGGTCTACTCTTATACCTCGTCTGTGGTATTATTACGCATGGAGTCAGAGATCTCTTTTTTCCATTTTAGCTCTTGAAACTTTATGAAAAATAAAAGTGTACGTTTTTATAGAAGAAATTTTTTTCTGTACACTTTTTTCAAAAAAGGGCTCTCTGACTCCATGCGTAATAATACAACGAATATTTCTACACAAAAATCGTGAGAAAATATTGCTTCTTCGTCTCAGAAAATTGGTCGAAGTTCATGAAACAAAAGAGAGTTGCTTGGTCATCTTTCTGTCTTTGTCTCTCCTGCGAGTGACAGATCTCCTTCTCTGTCACAGCCCTGAAGGAGAGAGTAGGATCTCTCTATCCTTGGCCAGGAGCTTCTTAGTTTCTCCGCATGTGTCGCTAAAGTCTATTCTAAATTGTTTATGGCTCCTGCGCATCCCTAATAGTCAATGAAAAACGTGTTCCTTCCAGGCCACTTCTTTCTGATCGTTGTATTGGCTAACCTGCTATTTTAAAACCGACGAAAATCAAATTGAACGAGGAAGTAAACACTGTGTGTAAACAATGGAGTTAAATAATTTTGAGAAGCTCACGCTTCAAGCTCGCCACCTCGATAAAGGCATCGAACGTTTAAGTAATATATGTAGTAAGCCTGAAATTTTTATCAGACGCTTTGTAGAAGATAGTCAAGAAATGAATGTTCAAATTGAAGCATTATGGAACAGTATACGAACTACACAAGTACGGAACTATACAGAAGCATAACCAATTATTTGAAATAATAATAAAACTCTTATTATTATATTGTTATTCATTATGTAATATTATTATATTAGAAACGAGTAGAGAAAACAACACTGAAAGTAGACAAGTATACAGAAGATTTATCTACAGAACATATTCTTCAAGAAACCAGGAAGGAATACGAGTTACTGAAGGAACAGTGTGACAATATAGAACTTATTTTTGAAAAATATGGTTACCAATATGACAAGTGCAATATATCAGACCAGTAAGTATTAATATTACTAATTATGTATGTAATAAAAATATAGTTATGGAAACAGAAAGTATAGTAACCCCCTGTACAAATAATTTCTTTACTTTATTCTATAAATAAAATATATTGGTTTAGATTGTAAATAATTTCACCTATATATATATATATATATAGTAAAAACAATGATCAATAAATTAATAACAATTCTATATGAAAAATATTAAATTCAAATACCATTTATTATTAAGACAAATAAAGATTGAATGTTTAATAAATCAATGTTCACAATATCTTATATATAAGAAAAAAGGTACTTATAATTTAATCCAGTATTTTGTATAATATATGTGCATATGAAATGCTAATAGAATATGTACTTTTCTTAATAAAATGAATAAAACATATTAAATGTAGAGAAAAGAACATCTGAAGCCAAATTCAGTAACCATCGAATATACAAACTTAGATTAAATCTATACAAATATGTGCCTTTCTTAAATACGCAGAAAACCAAACAAGTGTTTTTTAGAAAACATAAAATCATTTTGAAGTTTTAACCAAAGTGTTATGTTTAAAATAGTTGTTTATTGGTGCATAAGTACATTAAGTATTACACATTAAGTATACAAATACTTGTGACTAATTATACATAATAATATTGACCATTTCATAAACAAAGCGCAAATAGTACCAATACATCTGAGCAAGAGACTGTTGAAGAAGCGACAGAAACTTTAGAAACGGCAGAAACTTCAGAAGCAGCAGAAACTTTGGAAGTTGAATTCACACCAAATCTTAGTTGGAAATGCAAAGTAAACCAAAAGGGACAGACAACTTCGGTATCTAATATAAGTAATACATCAGATTTAATTACAACACCGATACCTGAAAATTCATCAGTTTTAAAAGACATTTCCCTGTCATGTAAAGATTATTTATCTACACCAATAATATGCACACCAGTTAGAGAACGTCCGAAAGAATCTATTTACTCTAAACATTTCTACAATTCATTGAAGAAGTGAATTTTCAAGTTCTAAATTCTGAAAAGCATATTCTTAAAATTATGTATTCTATGTACTTGTATACATATGTATACATAAAAAATTGATTTTTTGCAAATCTACTTATTAAAGTATGAAAAAATGTATATTAAAATGGTTGTGGCTTTTCTGTATGATATACAGAAATAATAACTATGTAATTTATAGTATAAATATAATCCAATTAAAGTAATGGTAAATATGTGGTAAAAATTGATTAAAGTAAACTATATTATAATACTACTACTTTTTTGTGTTAGTGTCGCATAATTCCCTCTTCGTCGCGTTCTTGTTTATCTCTGGCGTGACGAATGTTAGAAACGTAACAACACTAACAATGGAAATTATAATTTTAGAAAATAATATGTAATTTTTTAAATTTATAAAATTCTGATAAAATTGTTTTTATAAAAATATCTAACTTCAGTTTAATAAAATAAATAAAGTCTTTGGTTCAGTAGACAACTTTCTTGTTACATTCGTTGAGCCTTACGATATAAGTAGTGCTGTAAAACTATTAGATGAATGTATAAACTTATTTAGAAAATGTTGTATTATATTGCTACGACGGCTTTAATGAAGGTGCCTCCTCTGCGAGATTTTGAAGGTATCGCGGAGATCGAGAGAAGTTTGTCGTCGAATCGATATTGTGGTATCCATCGGGGTTGTTGTTGATAAGGAAAAAGACGACAGAACCCCTCGAGTCGTCGAAGCGAGAGCACGCGCCTTCATTGCATCCTGCTTATGTAGATATTATCCGTTGACGGAGAATAAAGAGTTGTGTTTCGTATTAGTTATTGTAATGTGTTCACCGGCGAGGCGGTCATTCCGCAACAATATTCTGTTTCTGAGAAAAACAAAATCGAACATTTTCTAGTTTTATAATGCTATATTTTCTAATATATTTATTATTAATTATTAACATATTGCATGCTGGCTAATTATCAAATGCTGAAAATCTGAATGGTTTGGCCATATTACATGTCTATCTTTTTATGATTATAGTGATTATAGTATGTATTTAGGATTCTAAGGATTCTCTGTATAACTGTTTTACAATACAGGTTCTTCCATTTGAAGTTCCCCAAGTAACATATTTGTAATAAACATTTTTGTAATATCTCTGTAATGGATATTCTTCATTTCTTCTTTTTTAACTTTTCAATCATGTAAAATTAATATAAATACTCTGAAAACCAATGTTAATAAATATTACATTCTAAATTAAAATAGATGTTTAAATAATTTATAGACATTAACACGAAATAAGAATATTAAATCCGGTGGATTTTAAAGGGGTATTCAATACGGTGCAAGTTAATTTTTTAATTTAATTAATGCTTTGATATGAAATCTGTATTTTATATATTCGAATTATTCCGGGTTTTTTATTTTTTACAATTAAAGTTTGCAACTGAAAGATCGGAAAAAATTAAACTATTTCTATCACTATATAATTAATATTATAGGTATTTAATTTATATTAATTAAAGTTTGGTATATTAGATTTATATATTAGTTGCATATTTTATGTAAAACCAGATAAAACAATTAAACTGTACGTTCTGATTCAGGCCAAAGTCGAAAACGGTTCTGATACGGGCTAAGTCGAAACCGGTTCTTGTAGGTGCTAAGGCGAAACGAAAGAAAAAGTGGCACGGCCAAAACCCGAGCGTGAGCACCATAGATTTATATAAGTCTATGGTGAGCACTCTCCTATCCTCTCTGGCCAAGGTTATATCGTCTACCAAATGACGGTTGTGGACAAAATACTATAGTCTGTTGAGATGTCGCAATGCCGCGAAGCTATATAAATAAAGTGTTAGATGATGAAGGGGAATCGTCACCGTATCTCATTCTGTACAAATATTTATGAAAGCTGTAACTGTATATATTTTCATCCTCTCTGGTATATATATATATATGAGAGGTCCTACGCATATCCTATACCTATGCCAGGTCGATAAGTTATAGAAATAGATACCTCTCTGATATATATATAGTCTAAGTTTATATCTACCGTGCTTATAAGTAGTACTTGTCACAGTTGTCACATGGTTGAGTTAATTTTCAAAACAATTTTGAATTAAGAAAATGGGAAAGGCGAAGAAAGTGAAAGTTTCCAAAGGTGAAACGAAACAAGCAAAAATAGCATTAGGAGATCAAATAGAACAAGAAAAAACAGTAAAATCGAAAAATAGGCATAAGATCAGAAGTCGAGATGATTGTGATGAGAAGGTTAGATTTATAATTTTATAAACTGCAAAAAATGATTTCATATATAATTTTACCACTTATTTGTTAAACAGAATTATGTTCGTACTTTAACATAATAAGTGTAAGCCATAAAATATTACTATTTAGTCTCTCATTTTGGTAACTTAATGTGTCCCTCGTGTGTTAAATTGACACAATAGAAATACATTAAATGAAATGAAACGATAAATAAGAATAACTATGCTAATTATTTTATTGAGAATAAAGTAAATAATTTGTTAATGTACTTTAAATAACATCAAAACCTGTCGAAGGCATTAATACGAATTTTAAATATGTTTTATAGTATGTGGATTCGTCTCTTACAAAGAAGATTTTATCACAAGCTAGACAACAACAAATTGAAATAGAGGAAGAGAATGGAATAATACAAACGTCACAATCAATGAGAAAACCAATAGTAAAACTTGACCCAGAATTCAGCGATTCAGAAGAAGAGCTTAGCGATACTGAACATTATGATTCACAGTTTTATGAAAACATTGAAATTAATGAAGAAGATGAACGTGCTATACAAATTTTTATGTCTAAGGATGCTGCACCAATGAGAACATTAGCTGACATAATATTAGAAAAATTAACAGAAAAGAAAACAGAAATTGAAACTCAATTTTCAGAAGCAGATTCTTTGCAAATTCAAGAGTTAGATCCACGAGTAAAAGCAATGTATGAAGGTGTTCGAGATGTTTTAACAAAATATCGTAGAGGAAAGTTACCTAAAGCATTTAAAATTGTACCCACCTTAAAGAACTGGGAACAAATACTGTACATTACAGATCCGCCAAAGTGGACAGCAGCAGCAATGTATCAAGCTACACGAATATTTGCATCTAATCTTAAAGAAAAGATGGCACAAAGGTTTTATAATTTGGTGTTGTTGCCCAGAATTAGAGATGACTTAGCAGAGTATAAAAGATTAAACTTTCATTTATATCAAGCCTTACGAAAAGCATTATTTAAGCCTGGTGGTTTTATGAAAGGGATTTTGCTACCATTATTAGAATCTGGAACCTGTACATTAAGAGAAGCAGTAATTATTGGATCTGTGGTTGCCAAAAATTCAATACCAATTTTACACTCTTCAGCAGCAATATTAAAGATTGCAGAAATGGATTACACAGGTGCAAATAGCATTTTTCTTAGGATATTTCTAGATAAAAAGTATGCACTTCCATACAGGGTCATAGATGGTCTCGTATTTCATTTTTTGAGGTAACATTAGTCTGTTTTCAGTTATATAATCTATTTAATTAGTATTATATTTTGATAATAACACTTGTTTGCAGGTTTAAGAGAGATCCTAGGGAATTGCCAGTTTTGTGGCATCAAGCATTATTAACATTTGCACAACGTTATAAAAGTGATATAAGTTCAGAACAAAAAGAAGCTTTATTGGAATTATTAAAAAAGCAATCTCATCATACAATTACTCTTGAAGTACGAAGAGAATTACAACATGCTAAATGTAGGGACTCTGAAGTTGGTGAACCTGTATCAGAACCAATGGTTTATTGAGAGAAAGAAACGTCTTCGTATTATGAAATATGTAAATTCATATTTTGTACAAAAGCAAAGAGTCTTCTAATGTACGTTTCATGAATTTATGAAGTTAGTATGTACGAGATGTTGAGAGTGAAAAAAACTTTCACTTCTTTCAGTGTTATAAAATAAAACTTAATCATATTGAAAAATTTGTAAAAAATTGTTTTATACAAACGCAATGTAATTACTGTGGAAATAATTGTTAACACGAAATAAATCTGTGAAATTAGTTTTTTCAAAAACATTGTGCATCCTTTTTATTTTATTTCAGTAGTCTTAAGGTACATAAAGTTTGAAGACTATTAATAAATGAAAGATGTATTTGTTCTATTTTTCCAATTAATTATCATTATAGTGAAAACGGTATCTAAAGAAATACATAAGTACTTATTAATTTTGATTATATGGAGTAAGTAATTGATCAAATATGTAGGGTGTGCTCGATCTGGTGGTACAAGCCGCAAAGAGGTCAATCTACATAAAGAATTAAGTAAATAAAAATAGTATAATAGTTTTTCGTTTAAGGTTTCGTTTTCGAGAAAATCGAGTTTGTAAATTCAATGAATACGCATGCTATTAGATATGAATCGGCTGGTGCGTTTGTTTATGACCGACTAATTCTACTTCCTGCAAATACTAGAGCACGCGAACCCAACGGATCTTCAAACTCATTTTTTCGAAAATAACACATAAACGAAAAAACACTGTACTTTTTTTCAACCTTTTTTATGTAGATTCACCTTCTTATGACCTGTATCATCAGATCGATCACACCCTGTATATGTATGTAGTATTGGTTCGTATAAATATTAACCAAATACATTTTGTATTAAAGATAGTCAATATTTTATAACATTTGAATTGACAATCTAGTATATGCAGTGAAAAATGCTATACAATATTATAGTGATACACATATGTACTTATATTCAAGTATAATTAAACTTAATATGACTTTTATTTTGTGCACAGCTTCATAAAACTTGTAATAGAGTAATAGAAATATACAATAACCAATTGGTTTAAAGCAATAATAAATAAATAAATAGAAATATACAATTTTAGTTTACATATTTATAAATTTATATTTGCACAAATTTTTGCATTTCAGTAGTAATATTCAGAGTTTAAATAATTTCTTTTAAATAAAGCAACTTTCGCAAACTTTGATTATTGTAAATAGATGATAGATGTAATTAGAAAGTTGCTTATTCCATTAATGGTTGATTAAATGAAAAATTATATCAATACTTTATGGAACAGAATTCATAACTTTATTTTACTGTGCTCTATGGATTAAAACATTCTTTAAATGCATGAAGTCTATAGTTAAGTTACAAATTATTAAATTATAAATTTTGTTAAAATCACTTCTCTATAGTTTTATTTCCAATATTTTGTATTGTTAAATAACATTTAGACTTAATACTAAATATACAAAAAGTAACAGCCGTAATATTTAAAACTAGTTTGTGGAAAACAAATTGTGCCATTTATTTTTTAAGTGATATAAATCCGACTTCTGGAAAGTTAATAATTATAATAAATAATATAAAAATATAATGATGTCGGTCTCAAGTTGACGTGTAATTGTCAAAATATCTCTACAGTTTTATAACGGATTTATACCACTTTTACAGCAAACAGCACTTATAAAGAATAAACAGTACGATTTTAATGTCAAGGGACATATTAGAAAATTAATATATATGTTATAAGTATTCCTACAAATTTAAAATTGCAATATATTTTACCTATAAGTAAAATTTAAATACAATAATTATTTAAAATAAATGCCTTCAATATTGAAGTATTGAAAAATTGCAATATAAAAGTGTCTACGAATGAAGTATAAAAAAATTGTTTTTCTATTGTTTAAATAGCAATTAGACATGTTCTTAGATTTTAACAAAGTATTTTGACTCTATTGTTGAATAACAATTGTTACAGATCCCTATGATAAATCATATATACACATTACGATACACAAAATTTTAAATTTGTAATGTTTACTTTTTACAATTGTTTATACTTTATTTCTTTTTAAAGAAACTGGTAATACTTTTGGATCCAGCTGCTGCTTTTTGTCTGGCCAACTCCTTTTTACCAATAGTAGGTTTTTGAACCTACAAATATCGAATTATAAGCATGTATATAGTATATTTATAGATATTCATAACTATGAAAGGAACTACCTTCTCTGGCTTGGATAAATCAGCAGCTTTTGGTTTCAATATCGATTCATTTTCAGTTGTATCTTTCTTAGACCTCTTCTCTTCGCTATCATTAGGACTGCTTAATTTACGCTTCTTACTTTCTGTTTCATCCGATATATTTAAGTGTTGCGCTAACTTTTTAGATAAGTCTTCTGAGAGATACTCTGATACTATACCATGAGCATACCTTAGATATTCTAAAAGACAAATTAAATTTTATGTGTCTTACTTACAATTAAACGTAATATTTATTAAGTGAACGATATACTTTCGACTTTAGAGCATATGAAATGTAAACTGTTTCTTACCTGCTTCTGAAGCACTTTCAAGTTTAGCACTTTTAATGTAAGTAGCACTAATAGCACCTTGCGATACATGAATACCCTTCTGTTTTAATACGTCGATTACTCTTTCCACCTTTTTTTGTAGCCAAGTCAACGTTTTCTCCTCATTAAACTTGTAAGCTTGCATCGATTCATCGCCTTTGCGATCAGCAACTAACGATAACTTCAAGTTCTGACATTGAGATAGACGAGATGTCTCTGGAAAATCTTCGTCCCAAAGACATTGATCTAATGGTTGTGCTTGTTGAGTCTACAAGTATGATTTTTAAACTAAATTATTAAGACTTGAGATTACTAATAATTACAGGATAATTTTTACAGGAGAATGCGAGAACCGTTAAGAATTGATGGCAAATATACCTTTCGTAAATATGGTAATACTAAAAATATTGGATCAATAGGGGTAGATAAATGCATTTTCCCATCGGACTTTACGTTATCATCTATAAACCATGATCTCTTATTTTCATCGAATGTTAAAACTTCTTGCACTGTCGTATTGCCTGGACTAAATACGAACATAGCAGGTTGATTTGTAGCTGGATGCCTCAATTTAATCACATCAGGTATACCTCCATCTGTATTGTTTAACCCATCACCTATAATATATTAAGTAAACTTATTAAAAGGAAATTTATTAAACACACTGGAGCAAGCAAATGTAATTTACAACTGCCAAAGAAGCTTAGTAAATACCGGTAGATATGAGAATATTGGCAAGCACACAATACAAAAATTCGAAAGCAGAAATGGTTTTTATTAACTTAAACACCTTTCATAAGGAAAACCCATGTATTTGTTCCTGGATATGAGTTAGTTGTTTTGACGCACTTTTTTGGTGATGCTTTGGTACGCGGCATATTTACGCGCGTTTTACACGATCGATAATACGTTAGGTTATTTACTTATCTATACAATTTTCACCATGTATTAATACGTATATATAAAACAAATTTAGAGATCAGCCATTTTTGGTAAAAGAACCAACGTTTAATTCTTTATTACACGTTAATCTTAATATATCAGGCTGTATATCTTTTTTGTTAAAGGAACACGTTAAACGCGACATGCCGCCAGTGTTGTGGAGGATAACATTTGAAATCTCGATGTGTGGTCGAACGTCAGTGAATGGTCGATGATCGGAGAATTGGGCCGAGAAGAGGCGTTGCCGCGCTAACGAGCCATCTTTTGAAAAAGAAAAATGTACCAAAATCGTACTCTGGCGAGAAAGATTTAAACTACAATGCTTATAATTTCCACCGATAAAAACATATTGAATTTGTCTAATATCTTTAACCTGCTTTAACACATGCAAGATATCTCCTGTATATACTTTATTGACGAACTTTAATAATTATGTACATATTAGAGCACTATTAAAGAAAATATTTTTTAAATGATATTTTCGATTTTATTCATTTACTTTAAGTAAACAATAAACTACGCCTGTTTTAATCTATTTGTATTAATTATTAGTAGTAAAATATATTAGAAACAAATGCACAGTTAAAATTTACATTAATTTGTTCAATAAATTTGTTAGTATATATTAGAAAAATAATATATTTGAAAATATATTTGAAAAGTGCAATAAGTAAATACATACAATATATCCTCTCTGATACAATAAATATCACAAGATAGAGAATCGCATACTAACTGATCAGATTACGATATATATGTATATATATATATATATACAGCTTTGAGTCCGAGAATTATGCATGCTTGCTTTTCCTTTAACATTCAACCATTTCAATCTCATAATATTTTAATATTTCAAGAGGTATGACGGATAATACATAAGATGCATGTATGTTATTTATTTAAAAAATTGAAGATGTAAAATCGTAGAGGATATAAAAGAATAGATTTAACATCTTACAAATTTTTATGGCATAAAATTAACTACTTTACCAACTTAGAAGTTGGAGCACAAACTTCTTTGATTATATGCATCAGTGTATATCTGACTGTATCATGGATATAGGAATATACATAGGGATGGAGCATGAGCTGGGATCAGTGGCAAGGGGGGGGGGGTCAGGATTCAGGAGGAGGCAGGGTAAAATCGGTGCCTAAATTTGATTGGTGGCATTTCTGCGCATACTCTGTACCGCCAAGTATGAAATATGTTTACAGTTTTTCGGAAACAATAAAAAATAGGTAGATCCACACGAGACTTTTTGCATGTCCAAGAGGGCCTTTTTTTAATTGTAGTTTGGAACAAGTTAAATTTCAATGTAGATGTTGATAATATGAAATCTGTATTCATTTACTCATAACTTATTTTATTTAAAAAAAAGGATAGTAAGAACAATATATTATGTCGAATACAATATATATATTTTATATTACACATAATACATTAATATAAAACAATAACATTAATAATATGTAATACTTATATATACTATATATAATACTATATATATATATCAATACACAGTAAATGTGATAAATCGGTGAATATGTATACTTACTGGAGTTATCAAATTTACCGTGTATATATATCTATAATACTTATTCTTAATTATTGATTGTAGAATAAAATTGTTTTTGTTAGTTTAGCTTTTATCCTATTATCACTTGCAATTAGAACATTTTTAAGCAGTCTTCTGTTTGTTTGTTGTAATGTTTTAATTTGCTTGTTCTTTCAATCATACATCCGTGCTTCTCTTATGAAATTCATCCAATAATCCATGTAAATCTTTAATTTTTTTAAGTAGTCTTCTGTTTGTTCGTTGTAATGTTTTAATTTGCTTGTTCTTTTTTGCTAAAGTTGTTGCAATGATATGTACATACTTTTCTCTGTGAGTTATCATATCAGAATTAATAAAATCACCAATGTAAGCTGTTCTCTTCTTTCTCGAAGGTATCTCGTGAAATGATAAATTGTGTTCATTGGTATCAACAGTAGATTCTAAACAATCATCTTCATCGGCAAATTCATTATTTAAGCTAAAAACAAATTATATGGAAATTATACAAATTTAACATATTGCAGACGAAGTTCAAGTATTGATTGTAAAGAGATTTATACCTTGCACTTTCATTTTCTATTTTAATACATGGGACGTTCACTACTTCTATGGGTTGCATACGTGGTATTTCAGGTGCTTTCGATACACAAGTTATCGTATCATATCTTAAATTAAAACACTTGTTATAGGTTATGCGATATTAAGTATAAAAAAATACTTACTTGTGAGAAGACATATTTGTGTCACGGTTTTGTCGTTCCTTACAATTCTTTATGCAACAAGTTTGCACCATTTTTTCAAATTTTTACGAAATAATGCACAAATATCACAAATGCTTTTCCTTGTTTGTTACTTGTAAACCATGTATTTAAACTCAGACCAGGGAGTGTCAAAGTGCCAACTCCTAAATAAATTATAGTTGTTTCCCGATCGTTAGGATGGTAGCAGAACTTTTTTATTGCCGCCTCGCATAAGCTGTTGTGTACGGGCCCAGTGCTGGGTATTGCCCAGGTTTTCTCGCGCATGTGTGGCGATTTTCGCATCAGGAAAGTACAATTCTCGATAAAAAAGGCTACCTTGGTCACTCTGTAAAATTTTAAAAAATTGGCATAATTTGATTCTGAAGAATGAATGTATAATATGTGTATTTGCGTATATTTTGTAACTCGTAGGATACTCTTTTCGTGTCGTGTCTCTCGTTCCGCCAGTACCAGTGCTTTTCCGCCAATATAACTGCCACAGGGCCCCACTACCTTGTCATCGTAATATAGATACGTTACTGTTTTCTCGCGCATGCGCGAGAAAACCTGCGCCATATCGCAGCATTGATAAGGGATCACTGATATTGTGAAAGGTACTCTCGTCTGAGACGAGTCGTCTCTCTTACTTTCCGTCACAGCACTGCCGCATTCTTGCACTTCCTGCAAGGGGACTTGCAAGGATACAGAAGATTATAGAGAAGATATTTTCTATTTAAATAGTCGGTTTCAAAATGGCTAACGTACAGTTCAATTTTTCCAATTTGCCAACTTCGAACGAAGATGCAGTTGTTTGGGCTCGCGAACACGGGTTATTGCGCGTGACTAAATCATGTAGGAGACATCGTAAGGCAATGCGTTTGTTTAAAAGTCCATCCTACCATGGAATCGGCCGATATCGATGTCGTGTTGGTTATTCAGAATGCCGACAGTACTCGGCGACGGTCGATTCCTTCTTTGAACATATTCGTTTGCCTTTATATAAGGCAATAAGGTATGTAAGTTTTATACTCATTGACGCATTTTTACGATTTAATTGATTGTTAATTTTTTAAGATTAATGAACTGCTTCGCGCAGAACATGACTTACGCTAGTACTGCGTTCGAATTGAGCGATGATCGAACAACTTTTTCATCATCGACTATTGCGGCGTGGTTTCGTTGCTGCCGTCAGTTGACTGTCAACCTACTTACCAAAATCCAATCGGATAAGCCAAAATTAGGGGGGATTTCGGCATCTGGAAAACCGATTGTAGTTCAGGTACAGAACATTGTATTGATTCGTGTTAGGTATTTTTGGGGGTCTGAGAGATGGAGGCCCCCAGCCACTCAAGCAACTAACGACCACAAGTAATATTTACAACTTTCTTTTCATATTATTTCACAGGTTGACGAAATCAAATGTGGGAAGGAGAAATATGGACGTGGCCGCAATGACTGTGATCATTGGCTCTTGGGAATGGTTGATGTTGAGATAGACGATTGTCGGTTGGCAGTAGTGCATAGCCTTACACCCGAAAATTTAATTGCCATTATTGTGGAGAATGTAGCTGTTGGTAGTGAAATACATACAGATTGCTTTCGCAGTTATGCAGGTCTCACCGAAGCAGGTTACATTCACACAAGGGTGAACCACAATATTGAGTTCATTGGTAATTAATAATACTGGTAAACTGAAGTTACTCTTATTTACAATGGCGACTCTTCATTCTTATGCTTGGGATATGTTTGCATTGATTTGAGTTAGATTTGGGTTAAATTTAGACGAAGTCTGAGTTTGGTTTTCAATTTAACTTGATTTGAAATCGGTGGGGAATCGCTCGAGTAAATACCTAATTACCAAATTATATGGTTATACTTCCATGTAGAAATTAATTAAATCGAAATTTAAATACAGCATGTGATGGCACAGATGCTCAACCAATTGAAACGAAATGGTGTCCTGTGAAAGACTGGTTGCGGCGAAGAGTTCGCTTCCATGATGATGATTGTGCTGAACGAATATGTGAATATTTGTGGCGGCAATATTGCCACCAGAACAAAATAGATCTAATGGCATCTCTCATGGAAGCAGTTCGAATACAATATGTTTTTAAATAAGGTAAGCTGTAATATGAGAATAGTTTAAGAATTGTTCACCTATGTGGAACAATCAAATTTTAAATAGAATTGTATATTAAAATCATTAAAATTGCTTAATTTTTATAGACGTCCACGACCAATCTACGAATCAGTACATTCCCCTGCAGTGAAACATACATTTTTCAGTAAGGTAAGGTATATTTAACCCTGTTACTTGTCGGAAAATTTTATTATGTTTTAATTTTAATATACAGCGCATCAAACTCGTGCAGCGCACAGTTATGTGGGCAATACGATTACATTCCTTTCATCCTACCCGAAGGATGGGTTACCGCGCATAGGAATGTTAACATTCATTCAAGGATTTTGACAATTCTTGAAATAAAAAGCTTTCACAGAAACTGTTAAGGTGAGTCTAACTTTTTGGACAACATATTATGTCAAGACCATATTTAAATAAATGAGTATACTAGCTATACTTGCTTTTGATTAATTATTTTTTTATTACTTGTCAGAAAGATTTCTCATATTCTAACTTTAATTTGCAGCGCACTAAGTTCGTGCAGCGTAGGGTCACCCGAGGGATTTTTGTCTTGCGGAATAATCCGTGAACGTGAGCATGGGCCTAAACAAGACATGGAATATAACTGCTCGATCCGATGCTTTTTCGAAGGCTACGTTCCCTTGACCCGGCCGTGCGTCTCGCTCCACATGATGGCCTTTTAGTTCTCAAGCCACAGCAGACCTGTACCATATAAATTGCGCGTGGTGTATAATGGTGATGGATCAGTTCGAACATCGTTTCATTGACCTCAATTCGGTTGGAAGTGATCTGATTCTTTCTGAGAATCCCCTCAACGCTAGAATTGAAGAACAAGCCTTCGAGTAACAAGAAGAATTGTGTTTTCATCCTGTTTTAGGAAATTTTGCGATCCGAATTTTCTTAATTATAGCATTAAGACAGAACAGCATACACTGCTGAACGATTACTCGCAATCGTCTGCGATGTGAATAACAATGTCCAGTCTTCCATCAATATTTTGGATCTACCAAGCAGGTCAAAATGTGCGCGAAAATCTAGTTTTCCTAAATGTCAATAAAATTTTGATAACATAATTAAAAACTATTTTCCACATTTATTTTCTCGAAATTATCATGCCACGCAGTGGAATAGGCCTACAGGGGATACCACTGACAAAAAAAAACGCATTGACAATAGTACCTCATGGGTGGTGCGGAAATCTATTGATACGAAAGTCGCCCTAATACGTCACGCGCAATTCATATGGTACGGGTCTGAGGTAGCTCGAAAACTATGAGCGCTGGAGCAGTTAAATAAAGTGTTTTGTATACATAGAAAGCAATAACATAAAACGTAAGATTTAATAATATATCAATATATTTTTAAACATATATCAATAACATATTGAACAAAAAATAGTAATTCATTTAAGGAAATAAATGCAGCCTGGAAACATCAAGTACAAGGCCACCACACACAATTCGTCTTGTCCCTTTTGTTTGTGCAATTATGAGTTGCAATGCAAAACGGAGCATGTATGTGGCGAAATTGTCTGATTTACTGGCCAAGAAAAAATAATATCAGCTATTAAAAACAATTTTGTTGTATTCACTATATCATGCGACTTAAACAAAGGAAAATTGTAATTAATAGATTTTGATTTTACGAAAGAAACAGTATCGTTGAGGAAATCAATTATATTTTTAATCGACATTAACAAAAATCTAATCTAATTTTGCAAATAATTTTCTAAATGGTCATCGCACACCTAAGTATAAACAGTGGTTATTTAAAATTTTTATTTCAACATTCATTACTATGTATTTGCATATTTAAAATTATCTATACTAGACTCGAAGGAGTTCAATAAACTATATTGTGGAAATATTAATGGATCTATAGGCAATTTTTTTTTAATGGAACGTAATCATACTGATAAAATAAATTTATTTCTTTTATGTATTATAATACATTAGTAAACATTTTCTCTTATTTCACTCTTATAGCATAGATTTTAAAGTAAATTGTATATAAAATTATAAAAAGAATTAAACATTTGAATAAAACATTATTATAATTTATCAAATAATTTACAATTTCATAGGATCTAGAAGGATTTTAGAGACTACATTGAAATAATAATTACAGTTTTACTAAATGAATATTGAATGTGTATATTATATGTAGTCAAAGCAATAGTATCGTTGGAGACAATTGCTACAGTATTTAGTGTTAGAGTAGTATTTATGTAAAAGTACTTATATAAGAAATTAAACGCATTTACTTGTCTTTATACAGTAAAATATTAGAGGCATACAATAGCACCTTTAATTGATAATTTTTTTTTATTTAATGGAATTCTCAAAATATTTACTAACGTGTGTAATGCATTGCAATTTGATAAAAATTCCAAGTATGTTGTACATCAAGATAAAATATAAAATGCTTTTCAGAAAATATTTTACGAAACTGTTAAATTTAATCAATTATTGAAATTACTGTGCTGAGTTGAAGATTATTTATAAAAAATATGAATTTCTATATTATCTGTTTTAAGTCGCTATAGATTTATTTTTTTTTTCAATTGTTGCTCTTTATGTTCATAATTAATATTTTCATTTAAATGTTTTCTCTTCCTTAGTGGTTTTGCACTGCATTTAAATGGTTGTACATTATCGTTATTCTCATTGTTAATATTAGAAGAGGTCAATGAAACGCAAAGTTTTGTAGAAGTGGCATGCTGTGGTTGATCTGATACAAGTATATTTGTATTTCTACATAATTGTGATTCCTGAAGCATAGAACACTTATTTTCTATCGATCCGTTACATTTTAGATTTTTATATTCTGGATCTATAGTATTTGTAGGTACTTTTTGTTCGCCACCTACCAATTTATTAAGAATTGGAGTTGGTATAGGAACAGGAATTGGTATAGGTATGGGAACAGGGATGGGATACGGTACCAGAACTGTGACAGGAGGTAAAATACTTGAAGAGAGTGCATGACTAGATAAAACAGCTTGATTAGATTGTACTGAGGGTGATGTTCTTGAAGAATGATCAATTTGTTTTTTATATTTTGTTCGATTAAATTTGTTGGTGAGATGTTTAGGACACGATGTTACGTCATGCTCTATTCTAGATCCAGATGTGTCTACAAACAGGTGCGGCGTACATACAATATTTTCTGTCGGAGTGTCTTTTTTCTCTTCTTGTAAAACTCTTATATCTTTTACATATATATTGTTTTTAAATAGTGTATTGTTATGTTCATGACTATGTGAATCACAATTAATAACATCGATCAGACTACAATTCTTTGCAAAATTATTACAATTCAAAGTGCTTTGTTGCTGACAATTTAGTGTACAATGATTTTGATTATCTAGAAAATGACAGAATTTGTTATCTTCATTTACTGAAAATTGTTTTTTATTTTGTTCACTAATATCGTTTTCATTTATTCCTGTATCAACACTTTTTCTGTTTCCATTATAATTAGTAGCTTTGGTACATAATTGGATACAAAATGAATCTCTTTTTTTTATTGTTTTCCTAGTAAATTCTAACGAATTCTCAATGTCATTTTCTTCATTTTCCTTTGATTTCTCATGAGAAGATAAATTAGAAGTTGTATGTTCATCTGCTGCAAACGTATTCTCTGTGGAACTACCTACTGGTGATTGACAATTTCGAAACCAAAGTTCTGGTGTTATTAAATTACTCTTTTCTGTATCGTGATAAGAAACAGTATTTAAACCATGAAGCATCAAGTGAGTTTGTGTTTCATGGCAAAAAATATTCATTTTGTACTGATTTAAACATTTGTCGCTACAAAATTGAAGTTGACTTTCACCATCCTAAAAATCATGTCATCGGTTAAAATCTAAGCATTATTTATGGCATAATTACTATCATATATAACAGATATCATTAAAAATAATTTTTTAAAATAATATATTATTTAGTGTACATACTTGAAAATCAACATAACTAATTGGATTCTTTATGTGTCTACACCAATCACAGGTTTTTGCTCGTTTAAAAACAGCTCTTTTACCTGCGGCAAAACAAGCTTCGCTACAAAAATGTCCCAAAGTATTTATTGAATTGCAAGAAAGAGGGTTTGTTTTTCCTGATTCACATGTTTCAGTAATTCGACCACACCAAGCACAGAACTTGTTATCACCTGTAAAACAGAAAAATATTAGTAATAGCAGTATGTAATTAATTTTCATACAATGTAATTATTTCTTTTTTACCTGAGCAAATAGAACTTGACAGATTATTGTAAGAGACATTATTCGTAAAATCAACTGTTCCTTTTTTGAGCGATAGTGTAGATGATGGCATTTGTTTTCCCATAGTCATTAAAGTGTTTGTAGAATATGATACATTTCGATCACTGGAGGGTAAGTTAGTAGCCTTGAATGATAGTGGTGACTTTGGTCTTTCTTCATTTGAAGGAAAGTTTGATTTCATTTGACATATTTGATTATTTTTTGTATGAGGTACAGATGAAAAATGATCTAAATTTAAACTTCTTGTACAATCGCTATCCACTTTATTATAACCATACCATCCCAGCAACTCACTCATCGTAACCGCTGCATATTCCTGAGGTAACATGTAACATTATTGCACGTGATTCATTGAATACAAATAAAGAATTAATATTTTACATTAATATTTAATTAACATATCGTTACATTTAATATATTTCTTCAAGAAAATTTCTATTCTTTATACCCAGATAGCACAAAGTCGTCTTAAAGTTGCCTGCCGCAAGACGTAAGTACGTCTGAGAGACGTCTGCTACGTCTCTGACACGTCGTTTTCACGTCTTTAACACGTCTTTGATACGACTTTGACACGTCTTTGTTACAAAACTGTGCGTCTTAAAGACGTCTCTCACAGATCTTTTTGACGTCTTAAAGATGCCTTGTAAAGACGTCTTAAAGTTGCCTGAAAGACGTATCTTGAAGACGTCTTTAAAGCATCTTTAAAGCGTCTTTTTCGCGTCTTTAAGGCATCTTTAAAGCGTCTTTTTCGCGTCTTTCGGGGCATCTTTTAGACGTCTTTAAATCCTGGCATTATTTCTATTACTATTATCAGACATTTATGAAAAAAACGGGTATAAGTGTAGCATAAAACAGGAAATAAAAAATTATGAAAATTTAAAAATACTATATTATTGTTAATTATTCTCTTCAGGGTTATTAATTCCATTAACAATGCTCCATCTTTTTCCACCTTCCATTAATTTTTTTTATTTTATTTTTTATTAAATAATATTCATCGTATTGGACCTACATAAGTTTATTAAGGTTGATTCCGAACCATCCCCGGTGTGTCACGTTCTTTTATATCACTTGAGAAAAATCTCACAGG
>CM052209.1:215989-286860 GCA_028454225.1 Lasioglossum leucozonium
CAAACAGTTCTTGAGATAAAAATTCGGAAGTGAGGCCTATTTTCGCCAAAATGGGCAAAAATCGCAAATTTCGAAGGCTTGTAATTTCCAAAAAAATTCGAAACCGGCAAAATGACGACTTAAACCCCCCTAATTTCACATAGACAACAACATATTTCAATTAGAACAAAATCGTCGATGGTCGCCGCAAAAAGTGATCGATTTGGCGTGGAATGACCCAAAGAAAATCTTGTATATAATAAACATCAAATATTCATTTTACCAGTTATAGGTTATGCGACATTGTATTTAGCTACATAATATCAAAAATTAACAGTAATAAAATACTTACTTATGAAATGATACATTGGTAGCAGAACTGTATTTTTCACTGCAACTTTTAATAGAGCATTGTTCGCACCATTTTGAATAACTACACAAAATTAATACGGAGCAAACAGAGCCGTGTCAGCCATTTTGGACTTATCTTGTGACGTCATGGTGTCCGATCATCTTTGGGACACGAAATTCTCGGTTTTCCTATACACATACTATACCTATGCCGGGTCTATTAGTATATATGGTCTAATCCTAAAACCCTCTGCGGAGAGAAGATATAATAAAAGAGGCTAAAGAACCGAACAGTGTTTTGTTTCCTTCGCGCATTAGTTCTCGCTCGAACAGTTCCCCACAGCACGGCCAAAACCCGAACGTGAGCTCTCTCCTATCCTCTCTGCTATATGGAGTTCTATTGACATACCTTGTCTATGCATTTAGCATTCGCATAAGCCGCTTGGTGGAGCACTAAGCATTATACCAGGGTGGGGGCAAATTCCGATAATCTCATTCCCTCTCTGTTCAAGTAAATAAGAGTCAATGTCAAGAAAATTTATTTCTATTGTGATATATCAAGTTCGTAATGAACCACTCGAGAATAGTAAGAAAATGGACAGGGAAAATAGTACGCATTTCTAAATGTTCCATATGTTTAAATCTTTTCCTGTCATGTTAACAACGAACTTGAATCATTGAATGATTACAGGCGACTTGAATGCGCTGTCGGTGTTTTCATCGTTTTGTTTACCTACGATTTAATTCAGTCGAAAGGTAACATCACCTTAAACGCATAAAGACGCTTTTAAAATGTTGCACGAGGTATTGTTGTCATTGTGGGGATGTTCGACAAACGTTTTACAATTATTGGAAACGAATGTAAGGTTAAAATATATAATTCGATAGAACAGTTTTCTGTATATCAAGCCTAAGTATTAGTATATATTTCTTCTTTTTTTTTTAATTACCGCTTCTAGACTGTGGATCTAGAAAAATATTTACATCCTGGGGAACGTGCATTACTTAAAAGAATATTGGACATAGTTGAGGAGTGC
This sequence comes from Lasioglossum leucozonium, assembly GCA_028454225.1. Classification (NCBI taxonomy): domain Eukaryota; kingdom Metazoa; phylum Arthropoda; class Insecta; order Hymenoptera; family Halictidae; genus Lasioglossum; species Lasioglossum leucozonium. Next base: position 217,357 of record CM052209.1, read on the forward strand.
AATGTCATTAGAAACTTTATTCAAGAATATACAACATTCACTATTACAAAATCCAATGAAGGTACATAATAATATTCTTCTTCTTATCGATCAGAATTTATTAACTTTTATATATATTTAACCACAGCCTAATCTCTCTGTCTCTCTCTCTCTCTCTCTCTCTCTCTCTCTCTTTTGGTAACAGTAATTATTATTTTATAGAATTACAAAATTTACCTCAAGGTTTATATTTACAAGCTCTCTGTGAAGGAATGGATCAATCTTTAGAACCATTCCGCGAAGAAATTGTTGAATTAGAGAACATAGTTCTTCATGACAGTTATACGCCGTTATCATTGATTCTCTGTCGTGTCCAGAAATATACAGGATTATTTTCTGTTCTGAATTCTATTATAAGAGAAGTGAGTCTGTTCAAATATATATATGTCATGATATATTGTCTTGTTGCATTAGTGATTAAGAGAGTAATAAACACGTACTTTGATTTTTTTTTGTACATTATTCTAGATCAATACACAGAAGATTCATGGTTGTAAACTGTTACAATGTTTGCACCAAAATATGCATACTGGTATTCCAGAAGTAAAAAAGGCTTTGGAAAAGTGAGTGACTTCTGTAATTGTTATTCTAATAGTCTGTTTGTTAATTGGTTTGTTGTTGTTATTTAGGATATCCCTTAGTATACATATAGTTTTTTACAAACAATTAACAAGCTGGCTTTTGTATGGTAATTTGGAGGACGCGCACAATGAGTTTTTCATCCAAAAAATATCAGATGGACAAAATAGCTTGATATTGGCAGATAATAAGAACAATGCTGATATAAAAAATGTAAAATTAAACTCGGACATGTGGGATTACAATGTTCAAGTGGACATGTTACCTGCTTACATTAGGCCATCGTTAGCAACTAAGATTTTGACTATAGGGCAAACTATTATAATGTTTGGGAATGATCCAAGGCAAAAGAAAGGTAAGTTGTTCATTTAAAAAAAAAAATTCTCAAATATGCAGATTAAGAAAAATAAAGGTAATAAAATTGTCTCTTTTGCTTATAGACTTTGCAGTAGACGATCAGACCGAATTTTCTATATGGGGAGATAAAGAATACGAGTATTTTCTTAAAATTCAAAATCTTCAGAAAAACCCTATTTTTAATATTGTCGAATTTGAACGTACAATCGACGAATTGAAACGTTGCGTAACTGAATTATTATGGCGGGTTGCCGTCGAGGAATCTCAACTAGCACAACAGCTTAAATTAGTAAAAGACTTTTTCCTTATGGGTCGGGGTGATTTGTTTCTCGAATTTGTTAGACTCACCGCGCATATACTGAACAAATCTCCAACGAATCATACATCCAGAGATATCAATCTAGCTTTTCAAATTGCATTAAGAAAAATGCACTTGAACGATGAAAGTGCTATGGAAAGTTTCAACTTTTTAGTACCAGTTCCAATGGAAGATAGCGATGAAACTGAAACAGACAGCGCAGAGATTACAGACAGAGAACGGGAGGATCCCATTGGTAATCTACGATTATTAATAAAAAATCAACACAATAATATATAAAAATAGTCCCTTTTAATTTTTTTGTAAACCGAGTGGTAATGACCAGAAATTTTAAGCTAATTATTTTTTCTTTTTTGTTAAATGTAGAAAGGCGTGGATGGGGAATGATCATTTTAAAGTACAAAGTCATATGGCCATTACACTTACTATTTAGTCCATCTGCTTTAGTAGATTATAATACATTATTTCGATTTTTATTGAGAGTTAAGAAAACTCAAATTGATCTGTGGAATCTATGGAGTGAGCACATGTATAATAAGAACATGTAAGATATAATTATAATATTTCTTATACAAGCATAACGCATATTATACATACTTGATCGTTTCTAAATTTTTCTTCTTTTTTTTTCAGTGATATAGGTGTAATACAATTAAGAAATAATTTAATATTTATTATTGATAATTTACAATACTACTTGCAAGTGGACGTATTAGAAAGCCAGTACACTATAATGGAAGCGAATATGAAAAATACTCGGAATTTCGAAGACGTGCAAAAAGCACACTCTATTTTTCTGGCGAACGTTATGTCTCAAACATTTTTGCTGGGAAGTACAACGGAACGAAAAAATCCTGTATGTTATACTCCAATTGGTATATTGAATCAATATATTATCAATAATTGATTCGTGTGTTGATTAAATTTTTTTTTTTTCAACAGGTAAATAAACTGATAAAACTTTTACTACGACTTTGCGACGATTTTATCTTGCAAGCATCGATGTGGGAAGTAGGCAATTTACTTTTAACGGAGAAGGAAGAACTCAAAACGTTGTCTGACACTCTTGAAAGTTTAATGAGCTGGCTAACGAAAACATTAAATAGAGTCCGTGCACAACCTAGTGGAGAACACTTAGCACAATTATTACTGAGACTGGATTTCAACAGATGGTTCAGCAAAAAGATATGAACGAAACGAGATACTCTCAATATACTCAGTGACTTCCGAACAGTATCCTTAAAAAAGAATGGTGATGACATTCATAGTGATATTTCATTTCAAAATTCACTTTCTTCTTTCAGATTCATTTCTTAAACGTAATTCTTCTTAGTTGTTTTGTATTATTCGAAATATAAAATAATTGAGTGGTTTTTTCAATTAAAACGACAAAAAAAATGTAATTGAATAAAACTACTATTTGCTAATTTTCTTTATTATAAACGTGTAAATAAAGATAAAGGTAATAAGTTTAACGTATTCATGTGTATGTATATAAACAGTATTAAACTTTTTTTTTTAATGTTTTTTATCATCTAATGATAAATCATCATTTAATTGAAAAATTCTTAGCTCTATAATCCAAGCGCGCTTCTACGTATGTAAATAAAAAATAAAACAAAATGAAATAATACAAAAGTGTACATATATTTCTTGTACTGATTGTTTATTCAAGCTTAATTACGTGTACAAAAACTGTAGTAAAAACATTACGTTTCACATAACAACGTTACATATTACATAACAATTATTAAATATTAATTTAATTATAAATTCTTTTCAATAAAAATCTCCTTTTAAATATTAACTTAATTGCTCTATAATTATATAGTTACATATATAATAATAACAAAAATACTATTATTGGTCATAGTAATTACAATTATTAATCAACTGCAAATAGAAGATCTGCTTTCTTAATCACTGTCGTCATTATAATCGTCCTCCGTGTATCCATATGTTTTATCATAGTGTTGTCGACTGAGTTGTATCATATTTTTAATCGAGATATTGGAAGATAGTTCTTCGGCAACTAAACCGTCGTTATTTTTTATTGTCGGATCTGCATCATATTGTAATAACAAATTCACTATATCTTTATGTCCACGACTTGCTGCTGCATGTAATGGAGTTTCACCCATTTTATTCTATAATTAAAATATGCATATAGTATATATGATTAGGAGACAGTCACGCTATTGTTCTCCACTTACTTGAGCATCGACTATGGGATTTGGCAAGCTTAACAGTTCTTTTACACAATTTACATGACCAGCACGAGCAGCCCAGTATAGTGAAGTATTGCCCACCGTGTCTAAAGCCGTTGCCGAAACTCCTTGTTTAATATATTCTTTTAATAGTAAAAGATTCCCACGTCTTGCAGCATCGTGCAATGGTAATTCAATTTCTTCCGTTTGTTCTTCGACTGTGCATAAATTTCTTTCCTTAGTTTATTGGCTTATATTAATTGCAACACAATCAAAGAATGAATCTAATTTTGAACCAACCATAATTAGCTGGTACAAGTCCCTCTCGATTCCCACACTTTGCTCTCCACCAATTGGGTTCTACGTTTTTGTCATAAACATAAAGAAGATCGCCTTCATCGAAAGACAGTTCATCTGTCTAAAAAAAAAAACAACAATATATCAATATAACTATTAGATATATTTAAAAAGTGATTACACGAACAACGAATACACGCATGCTTACATTTTGTGCTGTGTATTTATACAATGCTCGCATGACTTTGACCTTACCTTGAAAAAAGTTAACAAATTAAATGTAGAGAAAGAAATTCTTGAGAATATTACTAACCAAGTAATAAGAAATGAAGATGGAAGAATAAGCATAGTGACGACAATCGCTAAATTTTCATGCTCAGATATAATTCATGTTCAAACTTTTTATTAATGTGAGTAATTCAATCATTGTCCACTTTTTTTTCTTTTTACTTACACGTTTTATTGACAGGAAGAGAAATATAAATAAAGACACATATGTTTTAGTATATATACGTTTTAGCACATAATTATTATTGTGTACCAAGCAATTATAATAATCACAGATCAAACTAAAATTGTCATTCGTGTTTCTCATTATTTACCAGGTTTCCAAGTAGTTTTGGGTGGTGCAGGTGTTTGTACAGGCATACCCGTCATGGCAGACATGTTTGTGGTAATAATAATAATAGTAATGATTCCATGTGAAACGTGAACGCTGTTCACAGTCGTGCAGCATCAATATCTAATTTAATATGTTACAATTTTCAAAAATATACACAACCGCAGATTTATTATTTAAACTCTCTTTCTCGCAACCTTCATAAATAATACCATATCTGGAAAATAAAATATTAAATATATTAAAATATTTGGAGCAAATATAATGATCATTTTCTCATTATCCAACTAATTTTTCCATGGGATGATTTAATACATAAACATTGATAAATATGAAAAACACAGAATATTTTAGTTGAAACTTACTAAAGAAGACAACTAAAACAAATGCTATCATCACCCACATCCAACATCTCCAATATGATGTAGTATGCTCTTTTAATTTCAAAGATTGCGTTTTTAATTTATTTGTATTGACATCTGTCAACTTGTCAGATCTTTCAAGCAATCCTATGTCTTTCTTTATAATAGCATTTGCTGCTAGTGCATGTTCTTTCATGCTACTGGTCATAGACAACATGTTCTCTGCAATCTTCTCTTGTATATTTCTATTGTATTTTAATAGTGCATCTAAATCTTCATCTTGCATGTTTGTGCTAGTTAATCTTTGCCTCATACCATCCTCCAAGGAACCTAGAAAAATGCGACAGTAATGTGGAAATACTTATTTTCTGCCTTATTTATTGTTCTATGTAAAAATATCTCAGGTAAAAATTATACTGGTATCGAATCCTATACAAAATACATTCAGTTACCTTTGTCACTATGAAATAATTCTGCCCGTAATTCTCTATTATATTTTGCTGTAGTTTTTTGATGAATCTGTGTTGTTATATTTGAACCTAATAAATCATTGAATGTTGTAGAACTTTTTGATAACATTTGTACCGCTGCAACTCTGTCCACAGGATTAGTTAATTTCGCCGTATTCACTAGTCCTTTTAAAAATTCTATTCGTTTATTATAATCCATCATAATATCTTTACTTGGTTTACTAAAACAATATAAATATCTTAAATAATTATATATACTACGTTTTCAACTACAACAATTACTTCTGATTAAAATTTTTACTTTTACTAATAATAAATAATAAAGGTAAATTGTGACATAATAATTTCAGAACATATATACCTTGGCAATGTTTTTAATTGCTTGATCATATCATCTAAAGCAAGGATATACTGAAAAAATTAAGAAATATTGTTAAAGATGTTGTGTAATTATTATTATTATTTAGATAATAAATTAGTCAACCTTTTCCAGCTTCCAATCCTTATGCGGATCATCTTTCGCCATTAATTCGCATCTTGCTAACAGTCGTCTGACATTAATTTCTTCTCTGGTCATTAAATTCATAGTTTATAATTTCTATGTACGATACTTCGCAATCTTTGTGAACTTCGATCGTCAACTAACAATCGTAAGTACGTATTTTTCACGTTGATTATTCCACTTTGTTCGTTGTGCACTCTTAAATACGGAAAATCGTTCGGTAATAAGAAAGATTTGAATTTTTATCTGAAGCATAAATACCTGCAATTCATAAAAAATCATCGAAGTTAGTATTACGTGTCAAGTCTATTTAGATCATTTGTACAGAATTATCTGCAAAAGGAGATTCTTTATATATTTAGTATGGTGTGAACTTCATAGGGAAACTTATCGGCACAGTCCGACCATCATTATCCATATTTTTATTAAATTAAAAAATATCTACATAGGTATTCAAAATTTTTAGCGATATTATTAGTCAATGAAGACGAATATTTCATATCGATTTAAAGGCGTACAATTATTTATAATAATAAAAAATGCTTTATTTGTCACAGATTTTAAATATATCGCTGTGAATTGATTACTATGTAAATAGACAAATAATTTATATACTGTAAATAAAATAATACTTAATGCATATATTTACACACAGTGCAGTTATTTCTTTCGAGTATGATAAATCGCGAGTTTATCAGTGATCACCTTTCGTTATCATAAATAATAGCGTACAGTTGACAATTTTAATGTAGGAATCCTAAATAAATACGTTGACGCGCGTAATTTGTACAGAAGTTAAATCGAAAAGTTTGTAACGCACTAATACATACTGCGAGAAACGCGATAGCCATATACATAACGATTGACGTTGGCATTCATTATTTAGGGGGCCGATCCCAGTGAGTTTCTTGGTAGTTTGACAGAATCGTTAAGATGGCTGATATTAAAGAATCTCCGCCGCTTTTCGACACAAACGAGGCGAAAGTTGACGATTTAGACGACGACGATGAAGATATTTTCGCATCGGCTGTACAGGTACGTTTTCTAACATGCATAAACATGTGCACGGAAACTTTGCAACCTAAGCACTACTCCCTCAATTCATTTGTTTTTATAATCAGTATAGAAGATATCTTATTCGTTCATCAGAAACAGTCAATTCAAATGAAAATCGGTTTTACTTTGTTTTCGCCCTTTACGATCGTAAACACTTGCTACCTTTCGTTATATTTAATTCGTATTTTCGGACAGTTTAATTGTATATTTATTCAGATCTAATGAGTAAAATAACATATTTATATGAATTCATTTATTATATTAAAGAAGGAAGTAATCATACTTCGTCAACATATTGTTATGTTACTTAATGTTATTTACATGTAGGATCAGAACCAATTGGAAGACACGTCTCCATACAATGGAATTTCCTCAATCCCTGCAGAATTACCAAAGTTGACGCTACGAGATGCACCTGAAGAGAATTCATTCTCATCTCTGTCGAGTCCTGCACCAGGACCTTTAAGTCCACCATTGGGTCCAATGGGTAGTGACATAGGCGATCTCCATGATGTTCCCATAAATGATAATACTGATGTTCTGCCAACAAACGTTATCCAAAACCAATCGATAGATGAGGTACATGTTCAATTATGAAATATCCCTTGGTAGCCTGAAAAGTATTAGAACTTTAGATTCGAATAGTTGTAGAGTTTCATGTTGTTTTTCTCTACAGGTGACAGCAGATTCGTCCGATGTGTTCTTAAAAATTACAGTCACTTCCCCTCAGAAAATTGGAGATGGCATGGGCGCTTATGTAGCCTACAAAGTTGAAACCAAAACAAATATGCCGATATTTAGAAAGCGAAATTTCAGTGTCATTAGACGTTTCAGTGATTTTCTTGGCCTTCATGACAAATTAACAGACAAATACCTTAGAAATGGTAGAATAATTCCTCCTGCTCCAGAAAAAAGTGTTATTGGTATGAATATGAATTTTCTCGAATCTCCACATTAATGTATTCTATATCCATGTAGTACAGCTCTATTTATACATTTATAATTATTTATTCAACTAGGGACAACTAAGATAAAAATGTCAGGTGATAAGAGTCAAGAACAGAATTCTAGCTCTACAGAATTTATTGAAAAACGCAGAGCAGCACTTGAAAGATACTTAAATAGAACTGCAGCACATCCAGTGCTCAGCGTTGATCCTGATTTTAGAGAATTTTTGGAAGCAGGTATATCGTAATAATCTTTACAATTTCGTATTTGACCAATTCATTTTTCTGCCACAAATACATAAAATCTGCAGTCTAGTAATAAAATATATGATAACTATTTGGGTAGACCTTTATAAATAAATTTTATATTTTCAAACAGATATGGAATTACCTAAAGCTACAAATACGTCTGCACTTAGTGGCAAAGGAGTGATGAGACTATTTAACAAAGTCGGAGAAACCGTTAACAAGATAACATATAAAATGGATGAAACTGATAAGGTAAAAATAAGAAAATTCACCCTCGTGCGACATGAAAAGATGTACAAATTAAGACAATGTTTTTGATTCATTTATTTTTTACAGTGGTTTGAAGAAAAGACTTCACAAATTTATTCTCTCGATATACAATTACGAGCATTACATTCCGCTGTTGACACTTTAAATAATCAGAGAAGGGAGTTAGCGACGTGTACCGGTGCAACAGCAAGATCTATTGCTGTTCTTGGTCATGGGGAACCGGGTGCATCTTTGGGAAGGGCGTTAGCTCAGTTGGCCGAGACTTTGGAGAAAATAGAAGTGATTAGAAAAGCACAAAGCAATAGCGATCTCTATCAATTTGGGGAAATGTTAAGAGACTATGTTGCGCTCATTGGAGCGATAAAGGTCGATAATCAGCTCGCATAAAAAATTATCCGTTATCTCTTTGTACACATTACCTTAATATTATGTTGCTAATTTTAGGATGTATTCCACGAACGAGTCAAAGTTTTCCAGAATTGGCAGCATGCTCAAATGGTATTAAATAAAAAGCGAGAGCAAAAAGCAAGGCTGGAGCAATCTAGTAGACCTGACAAAACAAGCCAAGCTGCTACTGAAGTTATTGAATGGGAAGCGAAAGTTGAGAGAGGCCAAGAAGAGTTTGATAATATCTCGAAAATGATTAAGAAAGAAGTCGAAAGATTCGAATTGGGGAGAGTAGAAGATTTTAAGGAGCAGTTAACAGAATATTTAGAATCCATGTTGCTTTACCAAAATCAAATTATTAAATTTTGGGAGAGCTTTTTACCCGAAGCTCGAGCTGTTGCATGAACATTCCTGAAGTAATCCCGACATGTTCTTTTTTCTTTTTTTTTTAATATAATAATAAGCAAAAATCTCCAGCAGAAAATCGTTTTCAGGCTTGTTGGAGTAAAGTTTTTTGATTGATCAATAATATCTTACAAAACGAATATATGATTTATCGACACTACAACAATAATATTCGCATCGTAGACTCAAGAAAACTACTGTGTATGCGAACAAATCATTTATGTACAATAATTTTGGAATACTGCCAATGCTTTCAAAAATTTCAAGAGCAACAAATTATATGGCATATTTCATTGAATTTTTAGATATTCATTTCATGCCAATTATTTTTCGATATGGATCGTGCGTTTACTATCTTCTTATTATTAGCTTATATTAGAAGTATATAACGCATAATACGGTTTGTTAAAAATGTTTTATATGATAATAAAAATTGATCAAGATTGTATAAATAGAGAGCATTAAATAACTATTTGTTGAAACAAAGTTTAATGATACAATTAACGTTACGCATTAGATTTATAATTTTCATATTATTTTTATAATGGCAAATATGTATTCCAATTCGATTTTCATTAAATGCAATACAATCGATATCGTATATCGTATGAAAATATGGGGATAAATACATATTTTTTTACATGTTACAAAAAATAATATGAACAATAATAAAATTAAATAGACACATACAAAAATCTTTTTTTTATTTAACAGAAATAATATCTTGCTCAAGTCTAAATAATGGCAAAAATTCTTTTTTAATTCTTCGAAGGAATTAAGTTACTGAATAATATAAAAAATACAAATAATATATAAATCAATTATTAAAAAGCATTAGGAATTGGTATCTATACTTTTCATAATAACATAAAAGTATTATGTATATATATATATATATATATATATTACAACAGATCTTATTACGTTTCGTAAATAAAGAATATTGTTTTCAATGGTTTTTCTATTGTAATTTGTAGCGCATTACCACATTACACAGACAAAATCACATTGTCTTTATAGTATGCGGTAGAAAAATAATAGAACCGAATATTTTATTAAGTTTGTCAGCGTGAGCTTAGCATAGAAAAGTGACATAGTGTCACACAAACGTATCGACCGTTTCGTGTGTGTCGTGCAACGTGTCAGTAGCGATGAATTAAATTAGGTTATCAATTATTCACTGTAGTTAATTGTCACCGACAATTAACAAAATCCGTGGATGAATTTCATTCTTGTTTATACCAGTGTTTTGCATACGTGGCAACATTCACCACCAATCAGAAAACACAAGTTTTGATAGGCGTGGCTTCGAACACGTATACTTGCCTGTACGTCCGGCCGCCATAATTCTCGAGAAGAAATACATACAGTTGTGCATGAATCCTTGTCGAGATTCTCTGTAGACAAACACAGCACGTTGTTCATTTTACATTCCTCGGCGGAACCAACTCACTGGGAATATACTCGCTGGTCTATGTAAGTTTAAACGGCTCCCGAATCCCATTAATTTAATAGAACGTTAATTCAATATAGATCATTTCGCCGGCTCTAAATATGTGCCTACATATATGCGATATTTTAACGTGGAGGAATTCGGTTCATCTCCGGTGAATGTGTCGATGATCCGATTGACATCCATATGTCATTTTCACAATGCTTTTTCCTGAAACTTTCACCTGTTAAATTATCCTATTGTAGTTTATTCTATGCCACGATATTATACGCGAGTTCGAGGAATGGGCAAAATCGTTTCCAAAAAATAACGTCTCTCGATACTGCGATGCTAATTAATAAATATCTATTTCGGTGAATTAAAGCGGGCAAAGTAATATTCAGAAATAATATTGTATTCGACGATAGTGTCCTTTGCAAAAGAAAGTTCATCCAAGAAATTGGAATTATTTCAAATCTATTCAGAAAACAAGTCGTGATAAGAATCGCATAATATATTAAAAGATGAAAAGTTTTATATAACTGTACGTTCACTTATCTAGCGATAAATTAATATGATTTTAAATTACTCAAGATGTTTTCAAAGTTCTAGGAAATTTCCTGTAATTTTCTTACTTATTCAGACTTCTACCAATATCACATTTTCCAACGTGATCTCATTTAAGAGGTATGTACTTTTCTCAACTGTTCTCGCTTTGTTCATTACACTATAACATTTCTTTTATTTCTTTTTTATCGCTTAAAAATTTTCACAACTTTGCAGAAGCGTTTCTAGCAAACAATTGGAGCAGACTAAATGATCAGGACTCTTAAACAATGGTAAACTTGTAGAGACTTGTTTACACTTGTATATGTTTTGCCTGTAGATGTTAATTGAAGAACAAAATTCCTAGAACTTTGAGAAATATGCTTTATGTATGTTAATAAGTTGTACCCAATATATGACAATCGAAATATCTTGATATTTTACTGTTACAGATAGACATTGGCACCATGGATGTCCAGACAGGATTGGTATATGTAGCAGTAGTTGTCATCTCGGCGGCAGTTATTGTTTTAGTATCAATGTTTGGCATAAAAGAGAAATCTTATGAAGAAGCAATTGCCGAACAGAGGAAGCTACCTGATGATCTTTTATTAAGTACCGTATCGTTTAACGGTATTATTATGAGATGCTTCGATTTATATTTTTTGAAGAAATTTTCTTATTAAATTTATTCTTTCAGGTAAGAAGGATAAAGGTAAAGAAAAGAAGCATAAAAATAAGGCAGGAAAGAAAGTGAAAGAGAAGAAAGAAGAGAAGGAGGAGAAAGATGATAAGGAGGAGAAACCAGAACATGTACAATTTGAAGAAAACCCTCAGATATTGCCCTTAGAGCCACTGCTGCGGGTAAGATATATATTATGTCTATAATTTTCTTATGACGCGTAACATATGCAAATACTCTCCATAAGGAATTTTCTCAAGACTTTTTTGTAGTGTGTCCATCCTAAATGCATTTAAGTCTGTTATTTTAGAAGTTATTAAAATTAATCGTAAATAGAAGTATAAAATTCTACTTTTTTTTATCTTCAATAAGTTTTAAGAAAATTTTTCCAAAACAATGATTTATTATATTGAGAAGCTATTGTGAAATTATATTTCGAATAATATATTATTTCATATGGATTAGAGTCAAAGTGAAAACAGCTTTGTTTATGTGCTTGTGATCGTTAATAAAGACAATCGATCTAAAGAACAATTATTAGAAATGGCTCAAAATAATTTTCTGTATTAATTTTCATCATTTCTTTAAGTAATATTGTATTCTTTAATTTTGAGTGAACTATATCATTGGTATACTAAGTGGTTAGTACTCTTTTTATATATTTGAGATGCTTATTGCATGTTAAGTATTTCCATGTTAATGGCCACTACATAAGAAATGAAATACACAATACATGCTTTTTTATCCTTGTGTTTTTTCGTACATTTCATGCATGAAACATGGTCCGCTCACATATTGTATATCATACTCATATGTCACTTAAGGTCTTTCTGTTCATGAAGTATCACATTTCTCTGCGGGTATTACACGTTTAAAGGATTGATTATAATATCTCTTTAATAACTTATAACAGCATTTTTCCATGCATAGGTAATAAATGGTTTTGTGAAAACTAATGTAGCTACCTCACATGCAATAATATTTATGTACTGTTTTCTTTTTCTTCTATTTTTTATTGAATAATAAAACGTTGTTGTGTTTATTTACAATTATTGTGTGTGTATGTTTTTTAAAATATGAATTAATTAATGTTTAGTAACTAGACACTCCTATAATATATCAATGTAAGATCCTAATTAATAATGTTTTCCCTTGTTGAATTTATAAAATCTGTGTAAAGATCATTCTAACAGCTTTGTACATATTATATTTAAATGGACATTTTTTGAAAACAAATTTTTTTGTTATTTGATGATCTTCACTTGTTGCTTGTACCTAATATCAGTTTTTATATCTTTTCATATTTTCTATTATAATGACATTATAATAATTTAAACTGTACTATTTAATGTTTTTTTATAAATGTATTTGGCAAATTTGTAATTATGACTTGGTAAGTCAATGAAAAAAAATTTTTTTATATTAAATTAGTTATTAGAATTCTGATAACAGCAAAAGTCCACATTTTACAAGTAACCTCTATAAATATTTTATGAATCCAGAAACAAGATAAAGTTATTGATCATTGAATAAAATGAAAGTAAAAGCTTGGAAACGATAAAATAAGTTAAATAATGTAATAGGTTTTTTTTTTGGTACTGGCTACTACTTATCAATCTTTTAACTTATGTTATCTTTTTGATAAATAGTTCTAGAATGTCAAGATTATTCTCTATAAATAACTGTTCCACGCTTTATAGTAATATCTGACTTTTACTTTATCATTTCTATGAAGATTAACTGTAGTAACAAACAACTACGAATATTATGTCCACATTATTGTTAAAACTGAATATTTATAAGACACAAAATATATTCTATATTTTAAGAGAATTTATCAATTGCAGGTATTTATGTTTGCCATTACGTCAAAATAAATACAGTTTTAAGGTGAAAAGCAATTAAGTTACACTTCTATCTAACTTAAACAGAAAATTCTATTCTCTACTATTTGTTTTACAGTATTTTTATATTCTCGCTCCAAGTTAATAATAATTTTATGTATGTCCATTTCAATATAACGTAAGGCTATATTTTTATATACTGTTTGTTTGTTTTTATTCCTTGTAATACATGGGAAAAACATTTTATATATACATTGAAATCATAGGAGAGTAGCAAAGGAAGTAAGAAGAAAGGCAAGTCTGAAAAGGTAAAGCCAATTCTTGTAAATAAAGATGAGCCGTTGGTTATTGTGACCGAATTAAGTCCTTCACAACCCCCCTTGGCAGAGGCTAATCATTTTGACCTCATTCATCCGAAGGACGACCTCGAACTCATACGGAGTCACAGTGTGAGTGAACTGCTTTTGGTAGAATATGTTACCTCATCTGCACTTCATTCACTTCCCATATTTTGCATTGGCTGCTGCTTTTATAATACATACAAAAACCGCATTAAGTAGTATTAATGCTTATTTAATAATAACCAAGGGATTTTTCAAATTTATAATCTGTCATAAATCTGTAAACTAGTAGGTGTTCTAATTCATTCAAGTAGTTGGGAATAAACAATTTTGTATATTATGGTTACAAATTTATTTTCTTTTCTCTAACACTTTTAGTTCTATACGTAGGTATCTTATCGTTTCATTTCGTTTAGTTTTATGTTCTATATTTACATGTAATTTTATTAAAAACTAATTATTACAAGTGTCACTGTAAAATTTCAACATTTGTTATAAAAACGCATGTTTCGATGTTCGTTTACCAAACAGAAAGAAAATTTGCAACAACTCAATCAGTCTGAACCGATTGTAAATAAATCTCCCAAGGAAACTCCAACAAAAACGAAGAAAAATGTGAAAGATTCCGTGAAAAAGAAAGATGAGAATAAGGAACTGAAGGAGGAGAAGAAAGAAGAGAAAAAAGATTCAGTTGTAAATACTAATGCCCAACCATTTGTTAACAAAGATGTTCCAAAAGAAACAAAGGAACACAAAGAAACACCTGTTAAAGATACAAAGGAAATGATCAAGGAATCTGCATCAATTACTCCAGCTCCAAATAAAGAATCTAAAAAGACAAAGAAGAAGAATGATATCCTAGCTCAAATTGGTAAGTCAGCTAAAATTATGTTTTATATTAAATTATTGCATGGAAGTATTTATTAAAGAGACGAACAGAAGTTTACTTAAGTTTGATTATACAAATAATTGAAATATTTAAATAGTTTATGACAGTCTTTTCTTTTAAATTGATCGAACATGTTTTGCAAAGAATATACCTTAAGTACAGCAAAGCAGATTCTTCAGTTGTGCTATGGAATGTGGCTGAGGTAGGATCAGTTCCCCTTCCCTTCTTACAGGTCAATGACCATACTGTCAAGGTTATTCCCTTATAAAGACGAGCTCTAGATACTTTGTACATTATCTACCAAATACATAACTTTTTCATACATATACATACTTTTCTAACTAATAATTAGATAGTGGATTATTGTGCAGATTATTGTTTTTAATTACAGTGCAATTAAAAACAGGAAAAACGTTATGAGAATTTAGGAGCCTCGTTGCATTATTTTCAATCTTTTAAAATTATTAAAGAAAGAACTTTTTATTTAGTGTTTATTTATATAATCGGTGCAGACAATATTTATTTTGCATTAAGATCCGCAGCCTTCTAATAATTGTTACAACAGCGTTATAATTGACATAAAAAATGAAATATATGGTAGTAAAAGAAATTATTATTAACTATGATAATATAAATATTGTTAAGAATAACTAAAACGTCTTTATATTTTAGGAGGAGACAAAGATGCTGTTAATGTATCTCTCTTGATGCCTCTGGTTCAGAAAGCTGAACTTAGCCGTTCCGAAATCCAAATTCTAATTGATCAACTTTTGAATAAACAGTTGGACAATCCATCGGAGCATTCAGAGTGGACAGAAGGTCGCGCGGATCCTGTTATTAAGTTGAAGAAGCAATTAGCCGAAAAGGAGAAGGCTCTTGCCGACGAACACGAAGCTAATATTGCTTTTCAAAATAAACTAAAAGAATTGCGAACTGAGCTGAATTCGGAGAGGTCGAGATTGTCAGCTAGCGTAAGACAGCTGGAGGAAGCGCTGAACGCCAAGGTCACGGAGACTCAAACGTTGCATACGCGTATGCAGCACATCCTGGAAAGCCATGCTGCTGAAAAGCAAGGGTTCACTCGACAGATCGAGCAACTGCAAACTAAAGTGAACGATAACGCTGCGATAATTCATAAGATGCAAGAAGACCAAGGGCAAACCCAAGGCCATCTACAGCAGGAACTGATAACGCAGAGGAAGCAAATGGAGGTTCAGTTCGCGCAGATGCGCGAAAATGAGAACGCGTTGAAAACACAGATAGCCCAGAAGCATGTTGAAGTACAGGAATTACAAAGTGAATTGCAGGTGACCTGCGAGAGCAGCACGGCTGAGATAGAAATGTTACGGCATCAATTAGGGCTGATACAAGGCCAGCTGATGCACTCGGAAGGACAGCTGCAACATTTCAAAGATGTCGCTCGACAACTTGAGGTAAGAGAAATTATATTATAGCACTTGGGTTGTTCCACGCGAAATCCTTTGAGATACGTTCATATATCACTAAAGACTACGACCTATCCAATTTTGGACAAAAACGGAGGCAGTACTTCGAAAAGTGCGATTTTGCACAGAATGACCCACTTGTTTGTGATCTAAAGATCAAATCAATCGACTAATATATGTTTATTCGTACAGGAGGCTCATTGCGCTCAAACCGAGTTGGATCACAGACTAAAAAGCGCGCATCGTCACGAGCAAGAGCTCCAGAAACAGGTGAACTCGCTGCAGTCGGAATTGAATTCCGCAAAGACAGAAGCGAACGATGCTTCCGCGTTGAAAGCTGAATTAAATAAAGCTCAGGCCGAACTGGTCAAGCTAAAATCAGAATTGTCAGTCTCCATGAATGAAGCAAAATCTGAAGCAGCCGAGATTACAGCTCTCAAAATAACGCTCGCGAATAAGGAAGAGGAGGTCAAGAAATCTCAAGATGAGCTCAACAATTTGCTAGTCGAGGCGAAACAGTCCGCGGAGCATGTAGCGCAGCTGGAGGCGCAATTAGACGCTGCACAGAAGAAATTGAACACCGTGAAAGCTGAATCTGAGAAGACGGTAGAAAGCTTGTCGCTCTGTCAAAGCGAAATACAGAAATTGAAGGAGTATTTAAAACAGAAGCAAGCCGAATTAGAAAATGCACGCGCAGAGCTTGCGCCTGCGAATGATACGGCGAATGAAATGAAAATGTTGAAGGTTGAATTGAATCGGTTGCAGAGCAGCGAGAATAAATTCAGTGACACGCAGTTGCAGATTACACGATTACAAGAAGAGAACGATAGACTTTCTATGCAGGTATTGTGCTTGTAACATAGACAGAAATTTCAATTGCATTTATCTGACGAAAATTCAATTAATTATACTGACTAATTAAATATACTGACGTAATTTTTATTTATTTTTTAGTTGTCGAATGTCGCGGACCTGCAAAAACAACTTAAACAATTGCAAGACGAGAATGAATCATTAGTGACGAAATTAACAGCGGCCACTAACCGACCAGTTACAGAAGACAAGGAAAATGGAATCGATGATAATGTTCAGAAGAACGCACAGATTGCAGATCATGCTAATCTGTATGTATACAATCGTAAAGTTTATAGTTTAATTTGCAGAATATTTTTAATTTGGGTTTTTCGTAAGGTTGGCCCAAAAGGAGAGTCAACTGAATGCCTTAAAGACCGAATTAACGAATAAGGAAGCGGAACTTTCTCAGTCGAATGCGCAAATCGACGTGTTGCAAAGTGACGTGAACCATCAACGTAATCGTGTTACCCGTTTGAATGATAATTTGCAAGCTCAAAGAACCAAGAATAATGTAAGTGACGATGTAAATAGAATCGGCACCTAAGAAATTTATAATCAACGAAAACGATCTGTTCATGTACCATTCAAATTAACTTTTAATTGCTTCCATCACTTTGCCAATCTACTTTTATATTTTAAGTCTAAAATATTAGCACCTAAGCATTTCCTCTCTCTCTTTTTACGTAAAGCAATAGCTATCGAGCTATAATATACTGACAATTTTTTTACGGTTGAAGCAGGAGTTGCGTGAGAAAAACTGGAAAGTGATGAATGCTCTTTCTGCTGCTGAGTCGCGTATTAAATCTAGTGATGTACAAAACTTTGATGTAAGTCCCCATTTTATCTAGTTTAATTCGCTCCTTCCAAATTCGTTTTAATCCCTTTCCCGTTTTTGTGATCGACAATACTTGCACTAAACTCAACAGATGATAATCTTGAAATGATATTAGAAATTTATGTACCGAAATCGATATATTTAACACTAGGTTTACGGAAAACTGAAAGTGGCTATTTTACAATTACTTTATAAAAATAACAAGAATGTGTCTACCCAAATTTTTAGCCATTTTTTTTTTATATATAATATATGCTCGAGAAAATAAATTTGTTGAATAATTTCTATGGATGCGTCTTTGCAATCTCAATAATCGTGCATTAACAATATTAGCACCCGTCATTTCCACGGGTTCCGTAAACCTATTGTTAATATATTTACCGAAGTGTAAGAGAATATACATGGTTCGTTTATTATCAGGAGACTGCACAAAAAGTGAAACTTGAGCAAGAAGAATTAACAAAAGCTTTCTTGATGAGGATATTTCCGGAAATAAAAGTAACCGAAAAATCGCACGATCAATGGCTCAGAGCTTTTGAAGAAAAAGTAAACTCAGTGTTGGTTGAGTTGAAGAATAGAAACGTGGACGATAACACTAATTTAGATTTGGAGAAACAAAATAAAAGCTTGCAGGATATGGTTACACATTACAAGCAAATTATTGTAGCTACTGTAAGTACAATATGCAATGTGAAATTGTAGCGCTGTTCCGCCGATTACAGACTTGTACGTTATTTCTTTCACTTGCAGGAAAGTATGCTAAATAAACTCCGAAGTGACGTAGAGTCGGAAGAAACAAGGTGGGAATCTCAACTTCGACAAAAGGAATCCGAGGTCGCAAATCTTAGGATCGAGGTACATGATCTTTTACGTTTAAATTAACACTATTTTTACGGAGCACCAAGGTGGACTATTTTATCTATTCAATTTTTCAGCAATTTCTTTTATATCATGTACACAAAGAAATAAATTTAATGAATAATTCTTCACGGATGCATCTTTACAGTCTCAAAATCGTAAATTGAAAATATTACAACCCGCCTTTATGACGGGTTTCGTAAACCTAGTGTTAAATATGATAATACGTTTTATAAATACTTAGAAAATTAATTTATGTGTTCACAGTTACAAAAGAAAGTAGGAGAAATGGAAGCCAGGTTAAAAGATGCTGAATCTCTTAAAGAAGAGTCCGATGCCAACTTATTGGCTCTTAGACCTACAACACAATCAATTTTGCGTGGAGGAAATAATAGTGATTTAATAGCGTTAGAAAAGCTGCAGGAGGTAAATAATTTTTGAAATAAAATTTTATTTTATAAGAGAATGTGAAATAGATATTACTGTTGCTTTAAATTGTTCTCATTATAGGAGAAACTACGTTTATCAGAAGAACTGCAATCAGAATGTCATAAGAGGGCAACGCTAGATACAGAAGTAACTAAGTTACGTTCTTTGGTTGCAAAACTTCAAGAAGAAGTAACACAACTGAAGGTATAAAGAATACTCGTGTACTATTGAAATTAACGAAATGAATAAATAATATTAATTTTTTACACTTTCGTACTAGACTGCAGGTAGTGGAGATTGCGCCAGTTCCGAACAGTAAATGTCGAATGGACCACCTTCATCCGAGTGTTCTAATTCCGAGGTTAGTATACACTGTCTTTTAACGTTTTATAAGTGTCCTAATTGATTTTTATCCAGTGCCTTTTCTATAAAAGACTATAAAGCTTGTATTATAGCTGTAATGAGAAACATTATAGCTATAATTCGAAATTGTAAGAATCTACGCAACACTGCAAAACATTAACAATATATGATAATCGCAATCAATTTTCAAGAATAATGACTAACAAAAGAAGTTTATATTTTGCCATAATTTCACTGTATGTAATCATTGTATGATAACAACCGCATACGTAGATATTACTTCGTGAAAGTCGATTAAACTTTACAGACTATAAAATATTAGACCATCTTTTCTAATTGAAATTTAGGATGGATTTACATCTGAAGTTAAATGAATTCAATTTCTTTTACGAAGTAATATCTATTAGGAATTTATTATGTTTGTTACATGTGTGTTAATATAATCAAATTAATGAATTAATGGGGAACGCCTAATAACAGTATTAAATACAGTTAAATTTTACTTTATCAATGTTAGTAGCAGAAAAAATTTATGATATTTACGTTTAAATTCCATCTCTATTTATAATATTTGTCAGTTTTTGTAATAAATGCAGGTCTGGATGTGGTATCATTGTTTCTACGCTTTGCTTTGTTTTTGCATTTAATGTCATCATATTGCCATGATTGACGTGGATGCAGGTTGTTCAATAATGCCACATTTAAACGATATCTGATTATTTGCTTATGTGATTAGAGGATTTCCATGAACTTTTACTCATGTACTACACAGGGATTAGCTTCTGATGTTATTTATTAATAAATAATATTGCCATTTTATAGGTATTTTATACGTGGCTTCGTGTTTGGAAAAGTAACAATTTGAAATACAACACGTCTATTTATTCATTGTAAGTAAAATCTTCTTTCTACAGTTTCCATACCGAAGTAATATCATTTGTTTAATTGTCACTTTTGTAAGCACGAAGAAATTTTTATGAAACGTATATTATTTTGAAATACACTAAATGAAGTATGTGAATTGTTTCAATAATGTATAAGAACATAAAGTTTTTATCAAAAGACCATATGTATCAGCAATACCAATTGTCGTTTATCACTTTGCGTTTTGAAACCGTTTCTCGAATGACGATTTCACAAATTTTTCTATCGTCTTGACTGTAAAATTTTGACAAATTGTCGTTGCGTGTTGTCACATACAGAAAGATAAATAATAAAAATATCTGAAATGCAGCCACCGCTAGCAGCACTAACTCTGATAGCTGCATTAGAAAATACTCTTCTCAAGAATACAGAGTTCGCAAATAGTTCGATAACCAACTCTGTCAATTTGGTTCATTCTCAACGAGAAAATTGACAACAGCCCCCTTTCTACAAAATACCCCTTGAAATTTTGTCGCATGACAGATAACAACACTAAGGCTAGCTGGATTCCATTGATGTGTCAGCAGCATTAAAAGCACAAGAAAAAAAGGAAGGTAAACTTCAAAGTTCTGAAAGAAGGAAAAACATATTATTGACTCGATTACCATATAGCGGCAACTTCACTTATATGCAATAGTTATTAAAATGTTTATTTTTGTTACTTGGGCTCAGTATTACAATGAATTTTATTTTAATCCAGTAATAATAGATCAACTATTTTTTAAATGCAAAATATTCTAAATTGATTTATTAAAATTTAAAAATGTATTCGATTTACACTGTGAATTATTATTTGTTAGTTTTTATAGTATACGTTTATACGTATAGTTCTTATGAACTGGCAAATATTAAAAGCAATATTCTTATTCATAAATTTTGGATAAATGAATGTGGCATAATAACAATTCTTTGTAATAACTCTGAGTCTCTACGTTATTATTTCGTTGTCATATTATTTAATACTGTTTAAGTAGTTCATATTTTGTGGTAGATTCATGTTACTTGCTATGTTCTTTATCGTAACTGTATTCATACAAGCATTAACATCAATTGTATTTACAAGTGGCACATAGTTTGATTAAATGTTAATCCATTTATATATGTGTTCTATAATCTTTAACAATTTTGTAGTGAAATTCAAAACTCGTATGTACATTCACATACACACATAAATTGTATCGATGTGTATACACATTGTTTCTACAAATTCATGGCTAACAATTTTTAAGTTGAAAGTGAAATTCCAAATGGCAATATTTGCAAAATTGGTTAAATTTTGCTGTGTTCATAAAAAACTTTTATAAAACACTCGTTTATTTGACGTTTATACAATAAAAATATACTGTATTGAAACTGTTTTACACACGTAGGTGTCCACTTATATTACTTGTTATTTTCGTTTTAGCAAACAAACGTTTGAGTAATGTATGTATTGCATGTGTTGTATTTAAATATTACAGAATGTATCTAGTTTCATGCAAATGCAATTTTATTAAAGGGGGACATTTTTGATTATCAATTTTATACATTTTTGTTTTACGAAAAAGAGATCATTATTTTCTGCTACGCATTACGTGCTCGCGTATGTGCAATTAACAACAAAATATTGATATTCATCTTTATGTTTGGTATTTGTTCTTGCTATAAATAATCTTAACATTGTGGGCTAATTTATTGATTGATTATAATTCCTTTTTCAGAACCATGTGTTTAAACACAATGAATTACTAATTAAATATAAATCAGCATGCAAAAAATTAGATGAAACTTTCTCTTCCAACAAATGCATTTCAAATAAATTTGCTACTTGTAAAGTAATTAATTACTGCTAAACTGAGAGAAATAAATTTGTTGGAACAAGAATAAAAGGATCAAAATTTTTGTTTTTAATTATGCAGTTTTCTCTTTTGTAACGTTGATCGCAATAATGAATATCGTTAATGAATTTTTCAGGGTGGTCCAGGGAAAAAATTACTTCACAGAACAAACTGGGTTAACACAGTGCGAAAGCGGGTTATTCAGAAAGAAAACACAAGCGTAATTGCATATGCTCCCATGTTGTATAAAACATGAGTGGTAAACTTTGCTACTGAGAAGACTAATATAATGATAACAATACGAATAACGTTTCTTATAAAAAGAATAACATATTTTATTATATGGAAAAAAATATAAATAATGAAATCTTGTAGTTAAAGAAGTGAGAAATGTTGATTCTGATGTTTATCTTGTGGCTATGGAAACTGAATAAACACAGATAGGCATACCTTAATAAGAATGATCAAAAAATCATGCATTGTAAATTGCAGTGAGAAAATTTTTATTGTTTAAAGATTACTTTTTGTTTTATGAAATATGTTCAGATGTTTATAAATATTCTTAGCGCCTTTATAGTGTTTTATTTAAGAAACATTAATATATCTGATCATTGAGAAGAGAAAGTGTATGTACAATTAAAAGAAACGCACGATACTGAATCGAAGTGGGAGAATGTACACTTTTGTGTAGTCTTTTCTCCCGTGAGTAGCGAACACCTGATTTTAAAATGATTTTCTTACTGTTAAAGCATTTGTATACAAACCTGAAATCGTTGATGAATTTATGTGCAATAAACAAGCATGATCGTGTGTTCACCCGTATTAAAAGAAAAATTATAGTGTTTTTGTAGGTGGCTTTTAAAGGGATTTTTTTACATATATTGAAAACTATATTGCGTTTACAAAATCACGATAGAAGACTACTCGTGCACATTTGCTGCAAAGACATAGTAAAGTCTGTTTGGGGATTACGAAAGAGCAGGTCCAGATCTATTAAAATATATCAAATAAAGTGAATTATATATGTATGTATAATTGGGCATTTCAAAGAGCGTTTATTAGAGTTTTTATGTTAGTTTATTCTTAAATGAATTATAATTTTTATTATAACTATGCATTACGAACTATCGACTCGATTGAATTTAAAATACTCTATTTAAAACATATTAAATATTTGTTTCGTAGATTACAATTGTTTCATTTATTTTACAGAACCGCCTATGTTTAGTTACACGTCGTACTTATTTGTACTTTACATATAGAAGAATAGAAATAGTTGATGAAATGTTTGTTCTATTTGACAATGAATATTAAGCGAGTTGATGCATCAACTTGCACGTATACAATCAATTATAATTTATTTAATCACAATTTCAGAATCAAATTAATTTTGTTTTCTTTAACAATATAATAAACGGGGATATAATTATACAAACGTTTTTGGTGTTTATATTTTTACTCATATTTAACACACTCGCAATCCAAAAGTTAAAATGCGACCGCAATTTACTTTTGTATTCGTATTTTTATGTAGTTACTGTAATATAAATGAAAGAAATATATGAGTACCAGTTATAAAAATGAGAATGTTGAAATATAATCCAATTGTTGTTCTTAAAAAATAATTTATTCATTACAGTGGTATCACAGATTACACAAAATTTTTTGAAATATGCACGCTATACATCCTTAATGTATACGAATATTGTAACTTTATTTAATTCAACATCGTTTGCAAAAATCCTAGAATATAACTACCTAAATCTTCGTCTTGATTTGTCCACGAAACGTACACGCTCTTTTGATCATCTTCATCACCTTCTACTTTCACTAAAACGGATTCAACAGATATCGATCCGTCAGTTAACTGAACTGTCCAGCCTGATAATCGTTCTTTCAAAGGCTGTAACAATTTCAAAGTTGTGGAATGTGCTGGACCAGGGTCCCTTACTTGCACAGTAGACGTAAATCGTACTACATGTTTCATTATGCCAGCTGCTTTTGTTACCTAGAATAAAAAAGTAATATTCGATATGAAAAAACTAGTAAAGCATATACGATTTTTTTGTGTTCCAAATAAAATACAATACGAATACCTCATCCGCGTCTACAAGGCACGCTCCATCCTCGCGCAGCATTAAAACACTGTGTAATAATCTTCGTCGTTTAGGGTCTGGCGGCAATGCAGAATACCTTTTCGCTTCTGCTTTCAACAACGCCAAAGAAGCGTCAACCGGAACTTTAGAAACTGTTGTTACAACCCATGTTTCTCCGTTCGCAGGATTATAACAATTAATTCCAAACTCTTGTTTAATTTTTTCTTTCAAATACTCCATTTTAGCAAATTCCCCATGTACTAGCATAACGTTCTTTGGCTCGCAATATTGAATCAACTGCATGATTCCTTTTGCATCAGCATGCGCAGAGAAAGACATGTATTCCACGGACATTTTGATCTCAACTATTTGTCGATTTTCGAACTCGATTCTTCTAGAACCGTTTAAAACTTTGTGGCCAATTGTTCCTTGTACACAGAAGCCGGGCATAATGACCATGTTTGCTTCATTTGGGGCCCATTTTTTGAAAATTTGTAAAGACAAGCCAGCATGCAACATACCTGGAGTAGCGAATACTACCATCGCGCCAGGATTATCAATGTAGGCTTTGTCAAATGGTTTTATATGCTTAAAGTCAAACATGTTTCTTTGTACGAAAGTTTTCTTAATCTTCTGGTTAGTCCACGTGATAAACATTTTATAATAATTGTTTGCCTTCTCTGTCAATCCTAGAGCAAAGTACACAGGAACTTTTAAGTTCATTCGTTCCCAATAAGTTTCTAACAATATACAGAGCTCTTGAGCACGTCCAAGAGCAAATACAGGTATTAATACTTTTCCACCTCTGTCTATACATTCGTGAACCTGTAAAAACAATTTTATAAAGTTAGATATGATATTTAATGCATACTCGGTGTACGCAACTAGTAGTCAGAGCATACCTTTTTTAAAAAGTCTCTTTCCCTGCACCTCTTAGAATCTCTGATGGTTGTTGCGTACGTTGACTCTGATATTAATAAATCTGGCCTGCACTTATCTATCCATGCAGCCCCTAAATGTCTATCAGGAGTCATATTATAGTCCCCAGTGTATACAAACGATTGGGAGCCAACACGAACCCAAAACATTGCAGCGCCAAGTACATGTCCTGCATAATATGCTTTTATTTCTAACTCCGAGTCAACCATAACAGACTGGTGCAATGTAACAGCAATTACTTTCTTCATGCAATCTTTGATCATTTGCGATGTAAAAAAATTGCTCTCTCCTTTACGTTCTACAGCAACTTTCCTCATATCCTCGAGTAATATAGGTGCGATGGCCTTTGTAGGGTGTGTCATATAAATTGGACCAGTGTAGCCTACCTGTAAAGAAGAGCATGCGTCAGAGTTCAATATATCGGTGTTATTTATTTAATTTACATTACCATTTCTGTGAAGTATGGCAGAGCGCCGCAATGGTCCAAATGAAAGTGTGAAATGATGACGCAATCAATGTAGTTGGTTGCTGAACCTTCTGGGACTATATACGAGAAATCTGGAAACCGTCTTTCATCATTGAACCCCATATGCATGCCGCAGTCCAACATAATATTTTTTCCCCCCATTGTCACAAGGATGCAGCTTCTTCCGACATCCTGGCCAGCTCCCAAAGGAGTGACTTTGATGTCTGGCATTTTGCTAAATAATATAACGATTTAACTCCAGATTTATGGAACGCATCAAAATTACGAGTTCTAATCTTTTTATTTATGATTAGTGAGATAAATATACTACAAATTTGGATAGACACATTTTTATAAAGTAATGTAAAATACTTGGTTCGAAACACGATCGAAATAATATTATCTTTCGTAAAAATGTTTTATTCTTGAAGATTCAATTGGGAGTAAAATAAATTGATTAATATATACAATAAAAATATTTTACTGGATTGACGATTTGTGCAATAGATGTTTTATTAAAAATTGTCACTATGAGAATGTTTATTAGTGTATTCTTATTTTACTATCATCGAAGGCTCCAGACTCGAAATGGTTATTTTACTTGAACTACATAAATATTTACTTATGTTACCCAAATATATTTTCTGAATAGGTTATGTTCACAATAGTAAACATAACCTCTTTCCACAATACTAAAACTTGTGGATTTAAAATTGCATAAACAGAAACATTATAAATTCTAATAAACAGTTTCTACTCACCTTGTGTCAGGCGACGTATAATTATACTTTATTCAAGTAGATAAGTAACGAAATATCATACGATTCTGTAATATCGAGGAACGAAGTTTATTTTTCGAGTAATTAAATATTTATATATAGATACTTTAGTTCTCAATGAAAAATCTTTAAAACGAGATATGTAGTATAAGGTGGTGTTCAACCACAGAAGATTATCTTCAAATACAAAAAGTTGAACAGCACCTCCTTTATTTGAATCGACGAGAAAAGATAGCAACACAGTCTGGTTCACATTTTCAATACTTTATTCATATAATTTCGTAGTTATGGCATTATCTCTATATATTTACATGTCTCGAATTTTTTGAGAGATCTCGTAATGCGTTTCCGTGCACGCACCGTATTATGTATATTAATCACTCACGTGCGCACGCGAGTTGCTTTGATTTAAGTTGTAAAAGGTATCCTCGTCGTGCTTCGTGTTTTCCCTAGCTTTCTCTCCCTTTCTTTCTCACATTCTCTCATTTCCTCGCGTACTTTCGCTCTCTCTCTCTCTCTCTCTCTCTCTCTCTCTCTTTCTCTCTCTCTCTCTCTCACCATTCACTTGTTACTCTCGCCCATTTCACCCCGTATCCTCTGATACATGTTTTCGTCGCTGCGCGAAATTAAAAGAAAATTGTTTGCGGACTGCGTGGGATCGTGCGGCGTTGTATTTAGATCCGCGCGATACAAACCGGAAAATACTAACGGAACGGCACAAGAGGCATCGCCATGACGTGTAAAAAATCTATATGCACCATTGTACGCTACGCTCGTAATTATACCGCGCTCGTTAATTATTCGCGGCTGACTTTCCGTAAACGAAACAGCTGACTCGAGCTGCGCTAAGCGACTAATGCTCCTCTCTCAACGTGAGAGAACACGCACACGTTCTTGTATACGCACAGAGATGGGCATTGAGATCGATTCAATCTGTTGATCAATACATTAATGTTCACCAATTAAACAATCATCTTTCAATCGTCAATTGCCAACTGAAGAGATTAATTATCAAACGTGCGTTTGCCAAGATAATTAAATAAAAAAATCGGCGATCGATTAAGGAGGTATATGCTTTCGAGTCGTTTTTCACATGGATCTTTAGGAATTTTTTTCAGAATACAGTAAACGCTCTTTTGTTGTCCGAAAGGCTACGTTCGTTATCCAGTGCCTACCCACTCCACCACCTGTCAACGCCGAGTCGCTCCGCAGGGCGGCGACGATTGATGTCGGCTCGGGTATATCGGTGTGAATACCACTACATTGACTCGAGTAATCGATTTTACAAATCTCTTAATTTTCATTATTTGTTCATGGGACTTTCACTACCTTATTTCTGGCATTTTTCTGATTAAAATGACACCAAACACGATATAATTTGAACTATATTAAGTGGTTTTATCGACGACGAAAGTCTCAAAGGCAACGACGAACAGCGTATTAGAAAGTAAGAGACGCGAACAGTCGACGTCGCCGGCACAGTTCACATGTAGAGTAAATGTGGGACAAATTATATCGTGTTTGGTCTTGTTCTAATCAGAAAAATGCCAGAAACAAACCAGTGAAAGTCCCATAAAAAAATAATGAAAAATAAAGCATTTTTAATTGGCATTACATTGTGAGAACACGCGGGCCTTTGAACTGTGCCGGTGACGGCGACACGCTTCGGTCATGCGATCCGTATTTAATTCTGTCTTTTTTAATTCGGCTCTCTATTGAAGTTTCGCTCGGCGCGGTCGGCGCGGTAGATAAGACGCAATCATACATAAATCAAAAAGCATGTCCCTCCACGCTCGTTGTCCACTCAGCCCTCCGGCCTTTGGACAACGAAAGAGCGTTTACTGTAATTATTGAACCTTTTGCATTTAGATTTTGCGCACGTATTTATGGGTATTTCGAATTTTTATAGAGTACTTATGTTTTGATAAACATGTTTTGACTGTTGCCACGATTCCGATTCTGACGCTTCTGCCGATCGAAAACAGAAAAAAGGGACAAGTTTTTATTCTATTAGTAGTTTTTAATTCAGGTCTGTATGTAGGCTCAATTATTTTTATGAAATTTATTATTATCTTGATTAGTATTTAAATTCCAATAATTAATATTCCAAATACCTACGTTATTATACCAGCATCAACTAAATGAAAAATTTAATGGTTAATTGCAATTGCTAATCAAATATATCAACTGCAATCGTTAATTGCATTAAATATTGCCCAACTCTGTTTACGTATAAGTATACGCAGAATGTTCGAGTTATTGTTATCTTGTATCAACAATCCTTCTTGTAAATGAACAGTGTATCGACAAACGATGATGTATAAGGTATGTATACATTTGTCCCCGTAACCCTAACCCTAACCGAACAAGTAAATGCATACATAAATAGGTACACGGTGATGCAATGATTTTTGACACTTGTAAGTAATAAATAATTGTTTGCAATAATTACATAAATTTTCAGGAATACTTCAACCATTTTTTTCACCATTCATTTACAAGATAGATCTTGGCGAACATTCTGTGTACATACTTACATTTTATCATTGTTTCCTTGGTTCAAATAGGATCGCAGCGACTTTCGCATGTTCGAATTCTACTCTACACGCACGTGCAGGTGCACGCGCACGTGTAAAAAGTCGGGAATCAGCGTGTTAAAGAAGAAAAATATTTGCGATTGCCGTCTCGATCCTAGGGGTTTCTGCAAATATTCATCGACCATGCAACGTCGTCAGTGTTTCACGCGTTTGCGTGTTCGTCGTTTCGCGAACGTATTTTTCACTATCTAGGTTCATATAGTGCACCCATACGTATAGACTGTACAATGTAAAATATAATTCCATCTAGCTATAGCGTTATACTCTAGATACAGTTGCGTGCGAGCTTATATTTTTATTCTTTTCTGTTTTCGCGTCTGCTGCCAATGCTCCTAACCATCTAACGATTTTCCGGTTTACAATGATCGTCGCGCACACGGTCTCTCGCTGTTCTCCTCTGTCCTCCTCTTCTTTTCATTCTCTGTCTCTCATTTACCATTTGTATGCCGCATACACTTATAAATACACGACCACTCATTCTCGCAGCCATTCTCTCATACCGCCGTCAGCCACTTTCTCTTTCTCTTTCTCTCATTATGTTCCTCGTTTACGCTCTCTTCTTCTTCGGTTTGCCGCGCTCTACGCATTAATAGTTATGCTTAGGTATGATCCTACCCGTGACACACTTAGCTTCAAGGTTTAATGCGTTTAAGTTTAATTAGAGTAACATTTTGCATCGGTAAGATATCTTATTAGAAGTTAACTAGTTTAGTATAAACATTAGTCGTCAGTACATCGAAGGATATGCAGATAGAGAGTTTAGAGGGCAGTGATAACAATATGTCCGAGTCGTTCCACGTTAGCGGATCACTTTGCGGACGAGATCTTGAATATTCTGGGGACATTAAACTTTGATTCGGCCGATGCGAAATGTTGGAATCCTTTTGTCCCCAAAATTCACTCTTATTTCCAGTATGTTACTCGCAATCTCGCAAAGTCTCGACCTAGTCGAATGAATTTTATTTCGCAATTTCCAGCTAATAAAGCTGAATAAAACGAAAAAATATGGCCAGATTCATAAAATCCAGAGTACCTAAACGTCCCCTAACTTCGCATGGACCATGTCACTGTCAAATTTCCTCAAAATCCTCGAGATCCTCGGAAACGTGATTCGTTTAGCACGGATTGGCTCGTTTGCGTTTCTCGAGGGGTGGCAAACACGTATGGCAATCGGTAGCCATCTCATGGCACATAACGGTGGAATTAGAAATAGAGAATCTGTTTCGCTTAAGAAAGAAGGAGGAATAATTGTAGGTTGTATACGACTCAAAAAGAATTTCATACTTTCCTTGTTGATATCTTTATTTAGTATTTTCGTATTAATGAAAATTGTTTCTATTACCCTCCTGAAACTCGAGACTTATCATGTTGTCAAATGAAATGGCAAATCTTTTTCTTAACCATCGAAATGAGTCGAAGAATGAATGAAACTGTTGTTCAATGAACTGTTCCCATCGTTGGATTATTTTCAGTTTACACGCGAAAGGACACGAACGATTAATGCGATGTTTAAAGGTTTCCAAAAAGTTTCAAACGTTCAGATTGTTAATACGAAAATACCGGATTTGTTTTTATGAATTTCGCGTAATGTAGACGATATCGAATTCCGTTTTGTCGTTTCGTCGATGGTTTTCGGATCGCAGTCGCACAAATGCTATCCAAGAGAGGAGACTCGCGATCGAGAATCTTCCCTCGTCGATCCTCTGATGCTCTCCGTGTATCGTGGATCGTCGATCGTCGATTCTGTCGTCGGTTATCGATGATATCGTTAAGACTGCCCGCTCAACTGTAGCCACGTAAATATTACAAAATCCACACCGACTTATCGTTTTATAGCCTACGAATGATCTCGAAGGTGATGATTTGCAAGTCCAGCAAAATCGAGAGAGTTTTTACTTATTTCTTCTTTTTTTTCCGTTTCGTTTAAAGAGCGTTTATTGTGCCATTGAAAAAGCGTCGTGTGTAGTGAAAAGCGATCGGTTTTCGGCTTCTATCAACGAAGTCTCGGAGTTACAAAATGATTGACAACCGAACAAGGAGAAAAGGAAAATCGAAGTAAGCGGCCAAAGGCCATCGTCAACCGGCGGCTCTTGCATTTATCGGCAGAGATCGTGCTGCGCGTGGATCCGTCAAGCTCTTGCGCGATATAAGATATAAAAGAGTTTCGATACGCGTATCTCTCTGAAAGAATTGTACAATTTTTCTTTTCTTTGCCTTGTGTGTTTCGGTTCTCTGGTTTGTTTCTTTTTTTTTTCGTTTGAGATTTATCTGAAAACAGCCGTGTGTGTGTGTGTCTGTCGCGTTTCGAGAAATTTTGTATACGTAAGCAAAGCGCTATACTGAAAATAATATCCCTTATCGGCTCGCGCGGAGTATTTATGTATTTGCGTCTCGAGAGCGTTCGAAGTCGAAGAATATTCGTAAAAGAGACGAAAATCAACTTGGTTGATCCGGTTAAACCTTAAAAGTACCGTCATAGGTTCGCACGACATTAAGGAATCGGTTCGCTCGCAGATCTTTCCTGCGATCGTTTTGTCGAAGAAGAATTATTCTTTCTCTGATATGCGTTTGTTTGGGAGTTGTGATCGGTTAGGTTAGGGTCAGATACGTCGTTCAGAGTTGAAACGTGGTTATTGTGCTTCCCCTGAGAGCCAGTACCCGGCATTGTCACCTGTCGAAGACCACGTTCGCACCTTGGATAAGACTCTTTTCCTCAACACACATTAACACTTTCCTATCGACCCGGAAATCTCTCGTTTCAATCATCGTTTCGCCCGCTACTACATTGTCGCTATGACACATACATACATACATACATAGTACATACATGCATACATACATGCATACATACATACATACATACATACATACATACATACATACATACATACATATACATACATACATGCATACTTCTTGTCTTCTTTCAATCAAAGTTAAAGAATTTTCTGATTTTATCGAATACTAAATTATTAAAGATTTTTCTTGCAATTATTTCAACACAATAATTTAATTTGTCAACAAGTGATTTGACCATGGTACGTTTCTCAAAGCATAAGTTCACCTATTTCCCCTTTTTCAGATATCTCGAAACGTTTCATTTCTTTTTTTTTGTTTGTGTTTCTTTAACTTTTCAAATATAAACTTGTTTAAACTCGTAAAGTGTGCGAAAAAAAAAGAAGAAAGGAGTGTAAGCTAACCTCAGAGTCCTTCATGCAACTGTTTTCGACAAAGTCAAAATCGTGCCTGTCGAGCTATTGATCGAAAAATCGCCTTCATCCAGAAGTTCAGAGTCGGTCGCGAATAATGATAAAAATCGTCTCGTTAAAAATCTAAAAAAGAGAGTAACAGCAGCTTTGCGCTGCTCCAAAGGGTTAAAGGGTCTGCGCGCGTTCGGTTGCAGCCAATTATATCGCTTGCTAAAGGAGGCCGGTTGACGTTTTAAATGCTAATTGAAGAAAGGGGGATCGATCGTCGTAACAAGACACCTACGGAGAGTTGGCGAGGGAGCCCGGTTCGATGTTGGAACGCGAATTGTAACGATAACGACCCTAACGAGCACACTCGTCAGCGGGAGCTAGACTTTCCGGAATTAATAAGGGAGAGGTAAATCGGATGGGAATCGTAGACGAAGTTTGAAAGTTTGTCTCGAGAACGCGGCGAATGAAGAACTTGCTTGCAGTGGAACGCCTTCGATCGGTGTTCCTCGAATCTTTCGAATATCGTGGAATTTATTCAGGGAAGAAAGCCAGAATTAATCATTTCTTTTCATCAATTATGTATATTCGACTTGCAAAGCCCCTAGAATTTTTTATTCGTACGAAACTGAACGACAACATTGCTATTTCAATTGTATTTCTCTTGAAATTGTTTTGTTTTTATGGCAGGCAAGAGCATGAACTGCTCTGTGGAGCACTTTGCGTGGCTCCGTTGAGAGCGAGAGCAATAACGATAGAACTACGCGCGTTCAGTGCCCTTCAAAACATTCTTTCAAATAAATACAGTATAAATAGCAATAGATTGTTCAGTTTTGTGCAACAAAGAAACTCTCGAAGGAACTTTTTCACATAGATTATTACAGATCCCGATTGAAGTTATCTAAGATGCAATCTTTAATTTAATTGATTTATGAACGAGATTGCTATATTCTCAATTGTTTTCTATTTGGTTTAAAAATAGTATACGTATGTATATTAAAGAGAAATCTGTCAAGTATAACCTGCTATGAAAGTTATACAGTAAAATGTCTTTAAAAAGTAAGTTTTGTGCAGTTTGCGAAGTGCTTTAAATATTCGAACGGCAGTGTAAGTATTTTGAAATTCTTATATTCATCGTCAACGTGGAATTACTAATTTTGATAAAGAGATAGAACGCTTTGTGATACTTCTCGTAGGATACATATTATTACATTGTACTACAAATTGAATTCGTTTCGAAAATTTTGTTTCTCTTCCAAGAACTTTGTATACAATGTGTATAATTCAAACCGTCACTTACATGTTTTACGTATGTTACTATTAATTAATAAAAATAATAATATAAAACTTTTTAATTTTTTCTTAAACGTATAAGCTTAAATTGATCGAACTTGCGTAAATTCTTTTTGTATTTTGCTTTTACGTTCATTTTTTATTTATCCTTATTACAAGCTTTGTGCTTTGTAGCATTCTAGAATCCTATACTGAAGTTTTTAATTTCTGCTCTTCGATAAGAGCTTATATCATCGGTGCATACTATTTTAAACATTGCTTACTTCGAAAGTGAGTAAACCGGTATGAATCTTAAATAACAGATAGAGACTTATAAATTCAGCAAAGATTTTCTTCGCTTCGTTTTAATAAAATCTAGTGTTTCATTTTATGAAAAATATTTGTGAAATAGATTCACAACGGTTGATTTTAATATGGCTTTTGTTTTATCTCCGTACGAAATACATATCCACTGTTTAGAGTTTTCAGATTCGAGGAACGCCTGTTTCAAACAATCTTTTGCCAAGTATTAAAAAAGCTTTCGACAATCAGACGTTTTTCTTCTTGTCTTTCGAGGTAATGCCTCCCCCCTCCATCCCCATCTCCCGACTATCATTTCTCTCTGTTTTTCTTTTTCTTTTTTCCTCCCTTTTGTTCATTCGCGAGCGCACAGAGTTTTGCCGGCTCTAACAACGAGTTAATCGTTCTAGAAATACGCGCAGTCTAGAGCTCGAAAACGTTTCCCTTGTGAAAAATAGTTTTTCGATGAGTCGCGGCACCTTCCACAATTGTCCCGCAGGAACTCGAGTAATTCGAGAAATCGTGCAATGATCACATTACAATGAGGATAACGGTTCCGAGGGATTAGAAGCAATACAAATTGCGGTCTCGACCAGTGCTAGCATTGGTCTTTGCCTTTGTATTCAGTCGTAACAAATTTACGTCGTTGCTTTCGTACTCTACAACATGGAATCCTTTTTAAATTATTATTGTATAGAAAAATTAGTATTTTATAGATTACATTAATTTTTCATGTTCTTAACGTTTGTATTCAATCTCTCAAAAAACAATTTCCCATATAGCAGAGGACAAAGCGAAGCGTAATTCCCTTGAAAACGGTACTCAGTGTTCCTGATTTCGTTACACCGATTCAGCTAACACCGAGTACGTTACGTATCGACGCGTAAGTTTTGTTACACGACGAGATTCAGTCAATAATCTATTCCGAGGCAGACTCAATTGCGAATGGAATGTGTTCCAGCACAGATACATAGAAAGCTAGCACTAGTACCGAAAAACAGGTCCCTCTGAAAAAAATTGACCCACATCGATCGCCTCGAGTTCGAGGAAGCTGCGTCCGAGCAGATGAAAATTTCATCGAAGCCTGCAGGGGAGTGTTCCAGCGAGTGTCCGACTAACCGGAGCTGAACAAAAACGGACATGGTGTTCGGCGCTGGTATAATTAACCCTTTGGAGCCGTAAATTTGTAGCGACCGCGTCCGAGTCGTTGAGTTTGTTGAAGTCACGAACAAAGGGCTTTATCAAAATTTCACAATGGAGAGAGAATATCGCGTCGAAGTAATGGAGAAAAATGCTGTCAAAAAATGGTTGAGGGGAAAGTACGAACGCGAGATCGAAACGAACGATCGAAACGCGCGAGATCCTCGGTAGAAAGAATTTCGAATGGACGTCAAAGGGTTAAGCACCGCTCAAAAGTTCCTCGATTCGTTTGTCCTTTTTTTCTTTTTTTTTTTTTGGCAAA
Source organism: Lasioglossum leucozonium (assembly GCA_028454225.1). Taxonomy (NCBI): domain Eukaryota; kingdom Metazoa; phylum Arthropoda; class Insecta; order Hymenoptera; family Halictidae; genus Lasioglossum; species Lasioglossum leucozonium. The sequence goes on from CM052209.1 coordinate 252,790, forward strand.
TACTGTTGTTCACACCCTGTGTGCTTTTGTAGAAGCGTCTATGTACATGGCCGTGTTGTCGACTACTCGACAGTGTCCTTCGAGTCAGTTAAAAACTTACTCGTATCTCGTGATGCTGTCCGCGAAATCAACTCGCGTGTTAATTACACAGCGATCATCGTTGTTCTTCGTTACGACGAAGAACCGCGAGCCCATATACGCGTGCACACACACACATGCACCCTACACATACATGTACACTGAAACGCGCTCACACGCTCTTCCGTTAATAAAATCTATTTAATTTTAATAAACAATTTACACGTATAACATAATTGATAAATGTCATATCTGGTGTACGACGTATCTGCGTACACATTCCTTTCCGTGTGCTCGCGCGTACGCACATACGCGTACATTGCGTGTATACTCTTTTCCTTCCTCTTCCTCTTTTTTTCTCTTTCTCTATACAACAGTAAGTTCATTAATCGCTAGACAGGATCGTTCGTACGAATACTTTTGTCCTTGCGTCTCCTTAATCCCAACACTCTCTCACCGTTGTCGACGTTGTACAGTATATACAAGTATGTATACTACATATACTGGGCTACGAGAAACGCTTTGACCGGAAGCGAGTACGATCCTTGAAATACGGCAAGACACGCGAGATCTACTCAGGCTGTTGCACTGTGGCGAATAATACGCGAAATGCTGGTCAAAATTCGCCCCTTGATGCGTAAAAATGTCAAGGCTGCATCTTTTTAAGACATTTTACGCATCGAAGTAAAATATATTTTAACAACACCAGCATATATTATCAGCAATATGTCTATTATATTCCCAGGAACATTTCTGCTTTGGATTTGTACGACGGTTCTTTGTTAAGCTTACATAAATTATAAATTAGGGGTTAATATGCTCGATTTTTGGGTAAATTGTCAAGATTCAATAAAATAACTCTGAGAAGCGACAGAGTTGAATTTTTATTAGTTATTTCACCCTTATCCCTTCTATCGGGTTAAGCGCATGAATATTAACTTAACAGTATGGTGGAATAATAGAAGCGATAATGGTAATATTATGTTAAACGCTACTATAATATTATATTAAACCCTATGTGTAAGAACTTTTGTATCAGAAATTATCAATTGAAATAAGCTCATCTTTTTTACTGAAATCCCAAGGATTTCACTCAACGATATTTCTTTTAACAGAGAAATAGATTTTGCAATATTTACAATCATTACATAAATAACTTTCATTTTATAAGTATTTCTTCTCGACGATTAGATTAGTTTTAAATTTAATAAAACTATGATTGTATTTCTTGAAATTCTACCTGCAATATAAATCCATTTTTAGGTACGAGTCTTTAATGTTGGCGTCACAATGGATAGTCAACGGAATCTGTATGCATTATGTGCACAAAATCGACGATAACTTTCAAAACCGCAGAGATTCGCGAAAGATACTCAGAGGAGAATTTAAAGGAACTTCTCCTTTTCAATATAAAAAAGAATTAGCCTGGAGGTACGTCAAGAAAGTTCCTATATATTTATATAAACAAACATGAAGCATACTATTGTCTTCTATTTTCAGTAGAGCCATTCTATCTTAGATGTAACGTCTTTAACCCTTCCTGAAATCAACGCCAGTAGAATATATTAAACGCTACTTAAACCATCAATAAAGATACGTCAACAAGATTGTTAAAAACTCAGTTGCTATCGTGAATTTTCGTCGCAAAAGTTCATTTCACAAAATCATCAACTTTAAACTCGAACACTATCGAAACAATTATGATATAAAAAACTGGCAAGAGTGTAAAAATTTAAAACTGTCAAAATACATATACATAGATGTCTCGTGAACCATCTATGATAAATAAATCCGAAGAATTGCATCTTGTTTTTGATTTTCAGCCAGAATTTCGTCACTTTTCGCCACCGCGCAACGGCGTGTTCTAAAGAAAGGCCCACGCACGCGAAAGTTCTATAGTACATAATAAATCTTCCATATACAATAAATATAATACACAACTAACAATATATAGCAACAAGGAAGAAGTTTGATTTGACGACGATCGCGGGTCGCGTGCCATATTCCAAGGCTCCCGCAAAAATCAGCGACTATCTCTTCTCGTTCACGTTCTCGAGGATGCTGGGAATAAGTTCGAGAGCGTCGCCCTAACAAATGAATAACGAAATACACTACTTCCGCCGACGCTCAGCCCCCCGTTCTCTCTTCTTCCAACCTTGAACGAACCGCGGAGGACTCGAACGATTAACAATCGGCAGCCTCGACACACCTTATACATTCTTCTGTCATCAGCGCGGTATCGGTCTTGACGTCGGATCGGCTGTGTTTAGTATACACCGAGATCCAGATGGATCCTGGTTTCGATCGGGTTCGTCGTCGACGCGAGGACACTCGGATATGTTTTCGTGTTCAGTTGTCTGCTAAAGATCGAACCCCTGTGATCTAGACTCTAGACTCCAGAAGGAGGGGGAGCCTCATCGAAACGTTCACCGATCCCCGAACGAGTTCACGATCCGTTATCACTGTTCACCGGTTGGTCACCCCCAAGGAACACCTTTCCAATTTCAATCAAAGAGTCTCTGACCGAAGTTTCTCTTATTCACCAACGTAGCACCAACGAAGAATCTAGAGGAGGCTCGCTATCGTCCTGTTTGAACGCACACGTGGACACCTGACACGAGACCGAAGCATGCGTGCAGTCTCAATCTTGAGGACAACGGTCGCCTCTACACGTACCATTCTTTGATGTCTATTGGTTCGCGTTTCTTGTTGGCTTTGCTACCATTGGCGCCGTTCTTCAGAGCACCGTTGAACGGCTGGCCCGACCCGGTCGCGCCTAACAGCGCGGCGTTGGGATCCTGGCAGAAGTTCTTTGTCTCGTCGACCTTGTAGCTGGTCTCCGGACGGTTCTTGAACTTCAGGATGATCAGGATGATCAGCACGATCGCGATCAGCGCCCCGGCGATTATGCCGATTATCAGCGCAGCGTTCTCCGCCGCTTCGCTCGTTATCCTCTTGTTGTTGTTGTTCTTCGGAGGGGTCGGCATCGGCGTGTAGATGGGAGGCGGAGGCGGTGGAGGTGGGTCTGTCATCTCCGTGGTGGTCGTTTGAGTCGTCACGGTCGTCGACTTGGGCGTCACGACGCTGCTGTAATCATTTGAACGCGATCGGTTAGCATACTGACGAATCACGTCTAATATGAGATATGGGAAATGCGAACTGACGACGGATGACGGTAGTGGATTGTTGGGACTCTGATGGCGCGGAAATGCGAGATCCTCTATCACGAGGGGTTTCCTATTCTTCTTTCTATGTCGTCCATCGCTTTTTAATGAGCAATATGGTATCAACTCGTAAATGATGTAAGAAGTAAGGGACGATGAAGGTAGACAACGGTGGATGACAGAAAATGTTACGATTCTGACGAGATGTAAATTTAGGTTCCGCTATCTCGAGGAACTTTTTATTCTTGCTATGTTGTCCATCGTTTTTCGATAGGCAATATCCTATCAGTTTCTTCATAATCTAGGGGATGACGAAAGCTGACAAGACTCAATTGTTGCGATTTTAATACTGTAACCTAACTCAAGGGATGTGTAACATGTGTTTATAGTACTTTCTAATTCTTGGTTCTACAATATTTTATCTCTCTCACTATTCGATGATCAACAATTTTTAATTTTTTAATAATGTGCATTAATAATGACGGGTGTTGATTATGGTATACGATTACGTTTCTGACAGGGTGTAAGTACAATATCTCCCTTTTACTAGAGCAGTGTACTACATATAATAATTTCAATTTTTCGACCAATTGTATTACTACTAAAATCATCTTTCTCATATATTTTTCCAATTCCTGTAATTGATAATTATAGAAAACTGTCAGTGATGCTCAGAGCGGAACATTAGTCATTACTGTGTACAATATCAGTGGAACTAGCTCCCGCTTTAAAGCGCCAAAATGTATCCACAATTTAGACGTCGAGTCATTAATTTTTTACTTCTCGTATTGGCAGGACTGAAATATTTGTAACGGCATTATTGGCAATCTTTTAGACGATGTTAATAAATTTATCACAGATCGAATCGAATCGAATCAGCTACGGGAACTTCTTAAACGGTTAAGTATACAATTTTCAAAAGCGTTAATTCTAATATACTTGACGCGAAATTTACAATTAATTCGATGCTGTATAGAAAATATGTTGCTCAAGTGCAAACCAGGTTTCGATTAACTGACAATCCTGAATTTGCTGGCTGAATCCGTTAGAACGGTTAACTAATCAAACCACTAAAACCAATCTGACTGCTTAATCGCAGTTTGGTTACCCACAACCCCCGAACACGTGTATAATTTATCATCAATTTTAGCACGTATGCGCCGCAAACTTGAGGACAACATAATAAATCAGTGTTTGGAAATTCTAGAAAAATATTCGAATAATTTGAGAAAATTGAAATTTGTGAACCATTTAATTACAATATTAAAACATAGTTAAATGTGTCAGTACCAATCCTCTATGACTTAAATAATCATGGAAAAAAACTTCACTCCTATACATATTCTATCTCTAGGGACAGTATTTATCATCGTTCAAAATTGACGAATAAATCACTGCCAACTCCTTATTCTCAGTCTGTTATAACCATACTCTTCTAAGAACCATCAACCACAACTGTCACAAACAAAATCAGCTGCACTCTTGTTTTGAACCCTCATTACAACATTTCTCGCTACTATAAAATCATCGAAATTAAAGAACAATCACTGTCAATCCTCAATCAATTTTCACTCTCTCATTTCCAACTCTCGCAATAATCATCAAACTCGCCTGTTACAAACGAAAAATAAATACAACCCCTTTTTTCCATCCTTACAACAAAACTTTTCACCACCTTTAGAATTAAAGCAGAAATCACTGTTAATTATTCAGATTAATCTTTCACTGTGAACTTTCCTAATAACCATTGAACTCGCCTATCACAAACAAAAACAACTACACACAACATTTCCACCCTCAAGATAATAAGTCACCGTTACAGAACCCACAAAATGAAAAAAAACAGAATAAAATACATATCACTATCAACATCACAAACTCGCCCACTGCCAAGAAAAAAAAAAACCACCCTTATTTCTCCGTCGCGAATAAAACAGCAGAAACAAAGGGAACGCATGTTCGAAAGGAGAACAGTCAGGAAAAACATAACTCGTGTGCATCAACAGGCTTGACAGGCAACGTGTCCGCTTCGAGTTAGCACGAGGGACACCCCCTTGGAACTCCCGTAGGGAATATTCGGGGTGCAGGTTTGTGGAATATTTGCCGAGTTGTTCGGCCAAGAGAAAGTGACAGACTCACCTGGTGTGGCTGGTCTCAAGGTCTGCGGTTGACACATTGTACTGGACGGAGACGGTGACGATGTCCCGGGTCGATGTCGACGGCGAGCCTGGAGACGTTTGCGTGCTGATGTGGCTGGTAGTGTACTCGCGGGCTGTCGTGTACGTCACCGAGCTGGAATCTGCTTGGAAAATGGAATGGAGAAGCGTGAGAGCCGGCTGGTGCAATTACGTGTATCCGATTGGCTCCAGAAGGGGGATGGGGCAGTAACGTGCTACCGACAATATTTACGCGTGCGTAGGCCGGCAGATATTCACGCGTGCGTGGGCAGGTCACGTTGCGAGGACAACCAGGAGGGAGAGGAAACCGTGCTTTCAGCCGCCGCTGCTTCCAGGGACGTACGTTTAATCACGCGGACAGAATCGACGTGACGCTACGCGACGCGACGCGTGGCGTCGCGACGCTCTCTCTGCCGTTTAATTGCTTTCTTTCCACCCCCGTTTGTGCCTCCCAGCCGACGCTATTATTCGCGACGGTTCATACCTTTCCGGGACTCCGCTTCAACGCTTTTCTACTTGCCGACACACGAAACTGGGTCAGCGAGACTGATCCGTGCGTCATTCATCCCCTACGTGAACTACGAACGATTATTTTGAGAAATCTTCGAATTCTATGGACGATGATTTTTAATATATTTTCCAGCTGGTCGGGTTGACAAGTTTTTTTAATTTTCTTGATTTTAGTCTGTGGTGGCTTTTGAACGATTTGATTTAGGGGTGCGATACAGTTAGATTCGAGTTTGATGTTAGTTTACATTTTTTTTTAAAAGATCTAGACCATGAAACTAACTTTTGTGTAATTGTTGGGTTCGAGTTCCTTTAATATTTTTAGCATAAAGGTTAATGTTAACTTTCGAACAATTTAGGGATAGTTGGATCAGTTCCTAACGGTGGTTTAAGATTTTTTGGAAAGATTTCAGATGATGAAAGTATTATACAATGTTTTTAATTTTCTTTCAGTTGATGCGGTGGAAAAAATTGTTTAGCCCTTTTAACGTTGTCAATGATGAATTATTTAATGATTTCTAGAGAACAATTTAGGTGTGAAGAATGGTTGGACTGAATTCTCAAGGGTGTTTATATCTTTGAGAATACTTTGTATTCATTTTGTAGAAAGATTCCAAACAATACAAATAAAAATGTTTTATAATCAAGAGGTTCTTTAGTCTCTTTTTTTTTTGTTTTATAGTTGTCAATAATGATCAAGAATGAAAAAGTTACGGATGTACGATGACCGGTTTAAACATTCCAGACGATCAAACGGAAGTGCTTTTAACATATTTTGTAATTGATGAATTCAAGAAGCTCTTTAATCTGTTTAGAGTTCGTTATGGTTAGTCGAGAAGGGTTTCTAATACCTGACAAGACTTGTCAGTAGAAATGATGAGGTGGGAGGAGACGATTGACTGAATCTTGACATAATTTTCTTTTCCTTTAGAATAATTTTTATAGTTTGGAATGATGTTGAAGATAGTTGAGACATGCTTTAGTTAGGTTCCTTGGGCTTAGGGGTGGCAGGCACAATTTTCTAAATTGACATTCTGGTGAGATACTTGTTTAAAAGATCGTTTGTATGCACAATGCTCGGTGAGGTGTCGATTTTATACAATGACGATACACCTCTTGCCAGCTACCAGAACACAAACCTTTCCACCCCCAGTGAATTTACTACCCTATTATGCCTGTAATCACAAGTATACTGGAATGAACTCTTTTAAACACTAGTTTCATGTGTAGAATACATTTTCCAATGAGATAAACTTTCGAAAATGATTGTTTCTATTACATATCAATATTTGTTTGTTATTAGATGAGAAAATAGAAAATGTATATAAATTCTAAATATGTTTTTAGAATTATTTTCGAAAGAATTGATCGGCTTGTTGTCCGACGAGAAAGTAGAAGATCTTTATAAAATGAAAATATTTCTAAGGATCCCTTTCGAAGGAACTAGCGAGCTAGCTGTCGGTTGATAAAACAGAAGATCTTTATGAGATCAAGTTCTACGAATTTGTATTTTTAAAGATCGTTTTCGAAGAAATTTCATTTGACATCTTTAAATCAATTTGTCAGTGCGCTCGGCTGCGTTCCGTGTAATACTACATTATCTATCGTGGAAACCGATCGTAAATAACTAAACGTCGCTTTAGGAATATCTGTCTTGATACGTGAGGGTAATATTTCAATGAATCAAAAATAGAAGCATCCATCACGAATACGAGGCAATTTTAGCAAGCAAGCAAGTAACATTTTACGGGAATACGAAGAGAAATTTTGATTATGTTACAATCGCGAGAGTGATGTTATAGATATTTTGATAATAAATGTTTAAAAACGATTTTTGAAATTTAATTGTTGATAGTTGATATTTTCCTTCGATTTCAATTAATAGTTTTATTCGATATAAAAATGAAATGAAAGATTATTACGTTCCTGAGGATTTAGGCCAGAATATATAGTTTTAAATACGCGACGTAAGACACACAGCTGAACTCGTCGAATCACATAAACCTCGTTTCTTGTCGTTAAAAATCGATTCTCAGTTGGTCTAGTTAAAGTATGTCGACTCAGTAAGTTCATTAGTGCTCGCGGATTTGCTGATCGAAATGTCTGATGTTTTTAAAAATAGCACTATGCCTCGTTTACACCGATAATGCTGTCTCCTGAATTTATTAGATTCACATGGAAACGCTCAATTTCAATTTGCTAAAGTTAATCGCCTCGGTTGCAATTGCAAACACCAAAGAATTTAATTATTTTTCCACCATAACCGAAATTAAAATATAAAGCATTTTACATCGTAGCAAATAGCTTCTCGATCGACAAACTCCTTATCAGCATACATACATAGATATAGGCTGTCTTTTAGAAACAGTTACAGCTTATTATTGCAAGTACATGAAATACAGTGTATAAACTAATCTTATTGTTAAATACGGTAAACTGAATGTAAATTATTTTTAACGGAAGGCAAAATTATTATTATATACATATGTATCAGTTTCAAGCGGATAAATTTTCATTTGCGAAAAACAATTTCGCATTTGTCTCGTGTTTCCATCAAACTGCGTATAAAAATGTAAATTCCTGATGTAATTATTCGTAACACTTCTCAACATGAATGGTGGTCGGCCATTTATTCTTCCCTCAGCCATTAACCGAGGCTTAAATCTCCATATTTCTCTATCTTCCATGAAATCATTCATACAGATATAAAACACCATATAATACAAAACACCAAAGACAAAAGTTTCTAAAACGATATCTTGGTGGAATAACTAACTAAAAAACTAGCAAATAAACAATCTATTTAAAAATTGACCAAGTAAATCTCTTTAAAAATGTATATTTGTGCTAAAAAATTGTGCTAAAAATTGTTACATTACAGAGGCATTTAAGGAAAAATCAATTTACGATAATGCTTTATGTACAATAACAACTACGCGAATACAATGAAAATGTGTCTAAAACTAAAAAGCAATTAGGCAGAAAAATATAAAACAATAGAATTGTGTGATCGATAAAATCGACGTCCTAAAGTTTGATGCAATAATCAAAACTTTCTATCGCTCGACTTTAGAGCTACCCGATGGGTTCTAAGTCAGCTGTACTCACTCAGAAGGTAGCTAAAAAGTTCGTCGAACGATAATCTCTAGGTGGAGGGTAGTAGCAAGGTCAAGTTAGGGGTACGAGAGGAGGTTCCAAAAAGACTTCGTACCGCCTTGGAACTATTTCCGGGTGGTTTCCATGAAACGGAATCACTTTAACGTCGGCAAACAGGGGCGAAAGAGCGGAGACACCCTCTATTCTGCGGTGAAGAATGGGGCGTACTGAAAGAAGTAGGTAGCATCTTTCCGTCGAAGAGGTTGGCGCTATTTTCGTGATGGTCAACTTAACCGGTGGCAGTCGGGATTGGCGGAGAGGTTTCACCGTGCGGACTCGAGAAATATGCAGATGACGAGGACGCCCACGGGCCAAGTATTTCCATAACGACCCCTCGTGCATTCTTTAATCCTCCGCAACACTCCACATCTGCATCCCCTACTCGCGTTAGCATTTTAAACGTATCTTGCCTCGATTAGTGCACGCGCTCAAGTCAACCCCACAGTGCAATTTCACTCGCGAACGATAATTATTAATGCAAAAATTCCGTCGACGCGACGGAATCCAGCCAGATCCGAGGCTGTTTGAGATTTTTCACAGAATGCGAAATCGATTGCACGATGATGCTGTGGAACGGACTCTCCACACTGTCGACGTAATTGCCAGCTGAAAAGGCTACCGGCAGCGTCGGGTTCGATCGATCTGAATCTATTTTCGCGGACATTGGAAGTTTTTCAGCGATTCGGGCTTCGAGTGCTGCTGAATCTTTTAGGTAAGCGGGAAGCTAACGGCAGTGCCGTCTCTGGTAGTTTTCAGTGTTCTGGGTATTTGTAAAAAGGAGTAAAATTAGTTTTTTAGCGAGAGGGTTTTGCGTTCTGTGGGGAAATTGTTTGAAATCTGTAGCTTGAATAGTAGCTTTACACTTGTACAATTACCAACAACTTTACGAAGATCAATAAAGACTATGTACTAACAGAGATCTTACATCGTCCACTCATAAATTAGCTCGTTATCAATTTACAAAAATTTACATACTTTCTCTACCGTATAAGAGAAATTGTAAAATCTCTTTTGCGTGTTTAAACTTTCCGCAATTACAATTGCTAATATTTCAGTGGATTTGTGTAGTTTACCGAAATCCAAAGGTTCGAAATTTTCAATTTTAAGTACACATATTCTGATCGAGAAATCACTGGGACAGGTGTCGCTTCACCAAGACACCCGGAGCGTACAGATTTCTAAACCGCCGCGCCGCCTCGGTGGAGGAAGCGTATCTCGGCAGCGTGTGTCGCGGGTTTCGCGGAAGTGCTTTCGATTCAGCAGCTGGGCAAAGAATCCTCTTTCGTCTCGGTAAACTATGCAGGTCTTTGGAAATACTCCGCCCGCACGAACGACGGGCATGCACATACTAGGAAGTGAACGAGAGAGAAAACCGTGCACAGGAAGATCAATACCAGGCGTGGCGTGTTCGCGAGTTGGCACTCGTGAAAATCGAGTGTGTTCCGTCGCGTCGTTCCGATAGCGCGGGGGTGGGATGGGGGAATAGCATAGTCGGTGAAAAAAAACAGAAAAACGAAAAGAAAACCAGAACAAAGGGGACAAAGAGAGCCAGAGAGCAAAAAGTAGGGGAAAAAACGGACCGGTGACCGACGTGAGGAAGATCTCCTCGGTGGTGATCGGTTCGCCGGATCCTTCCTCGCAATCCTCGTCATCCTCGCACGACGGACGTTCCTGGATGTTCTCCTTGTGATGCGTCGGGCTGAGAGTCGTCGGCGACCTAGTCGAAGCGACGTACACTGGCGTGATTATATCGTCTGCGAACAGAGAACAGGAATAGGCCCCGTGATTATTGGAATCGCGGCCAAAAGGGCCGTCCGCGACGCTTTCGCATAATTTCCGTACGATTGCGCCGCGGTTTCCGGCGTTTACGTCATCGTTGTAACGCGAAACGAAAATGTGGTTATTGCCCAGGGATGGTGGATCAGGGGAGAGGGATTGGGGAGGGGGCAATCGGACGATAATAGAGATAGAATGCACGTTTGATTGGAACATTTCGTTCTGGCAGGGATACCCCGTGCCAGTTTCGTTTTCCCTTTGAACTCAATTCCGTTGGCAATTCCATTTGATTTTCGTTTTTGTTGGGCTCATTTCTCGCTTCTGCACCGTTCGTTCACGTGCTCGAAACGCCTTCTTTGGCTGGCGACGATTAACCCGACTGATTTTGCATTGTGTAATGGCGCTCGACCATCGGAGCCGTTCCGGACACCGAAACCTTCGTTATCGGATACAAAACGCGCGCGCGGACCTTGTAATCTGATTTTTCTCTATCGGTCTTCGTGCGTTCGTTCGTTCGTTCGTTCGCGACACGGTTAATATCGCGATACGAACGTGCAATAAATAAAGCTGCCCGCAAACAAATGCTACGCGTATGAAAAGACTCGTTTCCCAACCTACCGCTGTCGCTCCGCCTACCTGCTTTATACATATGATACACACATGTATGATATAATATGTATTCCGGTCTGTGTGGCTTTGTCGCCGTTACGATATCCAAACCATGCAGTTTTTTAATTGCGGTGGAAGTCGGTAAAAGGAAGAGACGTTTCTTTTCAATTCTAGCGTATGCACATATGTTAATGCGAATGTCGAGCTATTTGTCGTTGGTAATACGGTGCTGAGTAAACGATGTATTTTTAATTTGGTAATCACCAGACTGCAGATTTTATGCGAACATGGTAATTCGTTCAATCTGACTCCTGAATATTTTACATCGCTTATAAAATCTAGTATTATTATCTGCCAGAATCTCGTCGCTCATTCACTTTGTAGAGTATCAACTGCAACACGTTGTTATTGATGGAATATTTAAACGTTAGAAATGTTGCCTAGAGAGGAGCAAGGATTTGTGAAATGTTGCTTTAATAATATTTCTGGGACAAACTAAAACGTTCATTCGGCAACGTTAACGTTTGCTGATTGCTCAGATTTGATATACATATGTATGTATAATTTTGTGGTAATGGTAATTGTTGTCTCGCAATTTTTCGAATGCTTAATGTTTTTAATATCAATAATCAAGTGCTCGTCGATATCGTCGATGGTTTCGTTCAGCTTACACCTCTATGAAAAATTCAAAATATCAATGAACATAAAAAATAAGGATACTTATTATCGTACGATTTTTGCTGTGTTTAATTTTTCTTTTTAACGTTGATACATATGTGTTCCGCAATTTTTTGGTGATTTTATCGAACTCACTGTTCTATGAAAAATTGAGGAAACATATGAATGAAGATGAAAAATTTAACGGCACAAGGCACAGGTGCGAGAATGTACAAATAATAATCTGTCGATATTCTTGTGCACGGAAAAACACGCTGGCCCGCGATCATTGCAACAAATACCGTTTCCCTCAGCCAACTCATGCGTGACTTCGAACAATTAAACTCGCTATCTTAACAGTTTCGCGACTGTAGTTTATTACAAAGCGACGAATAGCTATGGTCGCCCTTATCCGCTCGGAGTAAAACACTTCTCCGTGCTTTACTGAATCTTAACGGTTCTGTGTGCGAATCTCTTCACACGCGACAAAATAATGCTGCTAAACGTAATTACGCTCGATTACATTTGTAAAATCTAATTCGTCGCGGCTGAACTTTCGAGATAACCGTATTGATAGCCGCGGAAAGTGCATGCACTTTTGTGCGATCGTAAAATGGGTTTCAAAATTGCGCGACATTTTCGGAAAATGGGGAAAAACGACTGAAAAGAATAATTACATCCTGTCGCGCGAACGATATTAAAACAAAACCATTTATTTCAATTCGAAACATTCGGTTTTGCTACGCTCGTATGTTGTCAACAGTGGTAAATAAACTTCAAAAGAATGGGAGTTTATTTCTATCGAAATCGTAAACTGTGCTTCTAATAATTAAACATTATGAACAACGAAATATATGTCATAGAACAACCGATTATTAGCTGCCATACTGACAAAGACAATCTTTAAAGAAACTTGGTACAAATTAATGTTAAATTGTTTATTCAAAAATGAGATCACTGGATCGCTCTGGTACGTAGTGTTCTTAATTTTCGACTCTTCATTTACAAAGAAAAAGTTTCCAACAATAATAACGTATACATATAAAGCGTAAAAACTTATTAAAATATGTATTTATGTTGTGCAATGCTTTGCTCTCCAATAATTACTCCGCATAAGCATCCGCAGTTTGTTGTTTACGCGTTGCCGCGATAGTGTCGAGCGAGATCGATGTAAGTGTATTATGTATTTTCGTCATCCGAGTGGCGCGAGACAGAAATAACCATTCGCAATGTGACGATGACGCTTTCTGTGAACGGCGACCACGCGCGCCCGGCTTATTAAAGTGATCGCATTAAATTCAGTTTTTAGTCAGCCGGAGAAGATTTTCGAACCGGCCGACAGACTATGCGAGGAGGTTGAGAGAAAGGAGGGAACCGCCGACGCCGCGCCGCGCCGACCCAGGGATCCTAAATATGCAAATGAATCGAAGATACAACCGGGCAAGCATGAAGACGAAAAGGTGGCATGCCATGCGTTATGAGAGTTCGATCATGCGTGCGTCTGTGTTGCGTGTGAATTTCCTCCCCTGTGCCCTGTCGCTCCGCACAATTTTGCGATTATTGATTAGGGTACGAGGTTATCTTATGCATGAGAGAATCGAACCGACATTTTTTATTAATTTGGCTCTTCAATGATTTGTGGGTGATCGTTATTTCTTGCGAATAAATTGGTAAGAAATTTACCATTGCTGTGATACAAACAATTCGTACTTACAACGGGATATCGGAGGAAATGCATTTAGAATTTCGATAAGTACACACACGATGAGTGAGGATCGAGTTCATAGGAACAAGAATGGGAATTGTGATAAATGATGGTTTGTTTTGCGTGGTTAGGGATTTCTATTATCTGTGGATGGCACGCGAGGTTAATTAGATTACGGGAAACTACCATCTGAAATGTTAACTTTGTAACCTAAAATTATTTTATTATTATTGAAACAATTTCAGTACGTATTAAGTAATTCTTTCTGCTCCTTTGCGATTTTTTATAAAGTCAACCTTCACATATCGATGTAAAAGATTCTAGTTAGCTCTGAAACTTACAAATTCTAACAAATATCAATAAATTATTACAATTGAGAATTTTTAAAGGTATTATTCATATTATGCACACAACCATATAAATCACTTAACTTGCATGCAGATGAACATTTTTTTATGAAATATGAATAAGTGATATTTTCTATTTACATATTTGTTTATTGTTCAAACAATAGTCATAAACGGTAATTTGTAGATAATAATTTTCTGTTTAATGTTTGCAATTCAATGCAGAATTCTGGATCACGAGAGAAATAACTGGCTATGTTTGTTTATACATATAATTACGAACAGATTTCGTATTGTTGTTAATAATGCAAATAACGAGACTGTATACCTCCGAGAATGAAAACAGCATCTCGCCGTTTCGAATATGTATACATATATGTATATGTATAATTTACTGCGTAGCTGACCGATTAATATTAATTGCCCCGAATGAAGATAACGAGAAGCTGACATTAAGTAAATTTTAATCGTTGGATCGTTTCGCTTAAAATTATTAGAAAATATTTTCCGTTACAGTGTTTTTGAGAGAAATGAACCGGCTCGAAACCAATTCATTATAATTTACTTGAGAAAGAATAATGAAAACAATATTTATAAAATACCGATTCAAGTCAATACAAAATTGATTGCATATTTTTGTATTTCATTGAATTACTAATAATATTTCAATAATATAACAATAAAGTAAACAGTATTCTACGATTTAAATTTCATCCAATAATATTTGAATTCATTATATTGCAGACTTATTTGTTGTTCCTACTTAATAAAACTTTATTTCGTTCTGAAATTGTATTGTGTTTCAGTTGCGCATGAAATATCTCTGTTTATTGATTTTATGTGATATATTTCTGTATTTTTTTTATACTAATTATTATAAGAATAATAAATTTATTTCTGCAGCGTAATAATTAATCGAAAATACGATAAACGTATATAGAATATAGAATGGCAGATCCATTTTGTCTCGCTGTTTATTGATTTTTTATATAGTATTACTTTTAATATTTGTGTTAATGTTTATCACGAGAGTAGTAATACAGTTATTTCTGCAAGTAAATTGCTAAAAAAAAATTTGGTAAGTGTCGCCAAAGAGCGACAGTGCCTTACCAGTTTATGTGTGTTCCATCCTTGTCTAGGGGAGTGCTAAACATCTCTCCTTTCATATTACACACCAGATGTCGCCTTCGTGTGGCTTATATACGAATAAGCTGACGATCGAGTACTAGCGAGAAAGCATATTTTCTTAAGTAGCTCAAATATTACTAACTTTATCAAAAAAACGGCAAAAACATTTTTCACTTGAAATTATATAACCTATCTGTCCATATACTTTCCAAATTAATTTCTCCCACATGAAAATCTTATCGTGTATACATACGTTCATACATACAAGTATAGCAGAGTATAACAGGATGTAGAATATGTAGTTCTCAGGACGAGCGCCGTAAAATGAATTCTCGTCCACATATTGAACAGTGTCCACATATTGAACACCAATTCCTTTCTCGCAAAAATGTCGTGCAACCGATTAAAATTCCGAAGGTGGTCCGCAGACGTCGTATAACTTGCACATACATAAAATATCGATCGTGTGCGGAATAAGAAATTTCTCCAGAAGGAAACGTGCAGAAGGAATTACTTACGCCCTCGGAAATGTTACTTACACTTACCGGAACCGGGTTCATAGATGGGTGTGCATTCTTCGTCGTCGTCGGCGGTGCAACCGCTTCCGGCGCCAGAAAATATGAGGTCGTCCATGACACCAGGAAAACCGGACGCCGGTGTCTGCGATGGAAAAAGAATGAAAATTTGTTATATACATCGTGGAATGTTCATCTAACTCTGGTGCGATGAAGTAGCAGACATTGCTACGATTGTTCGATCAACATTGATGAAAGTTTCCTGAGACTGAGACGCGACGAGTTACGTAAAAGTGTAGTTACATATAAATATTTGAATGCTCACCTGTTGCATTCTTTGCAAAGGTGCCGCTCGATCCAAAAGACTTCCGGCAGGCATCAATTGAACATCTCCTCTGGTAGTGATTTTTTCATCTTTCGAGGCAGCGAGCTCCAGGATTCGCGCACCGTTCACAACTAAACCGGCGATCATTCCCAAAAATGCTCGTTCTACTCTTCCCTTGTTGCGGTTCCATCGACCACCGATTAGAATGGTTGATTGGCTGTTGAAGACTGTTAATTGGGGGCCTGTGAATCCCGATAGACATCGTTACAATCGTAATCTGAATTCTAGAACATTTCACACTGCTTTATTTTTAAAAACTTTCTTATTTGTAAAAAGTTCCACCGCGAAGAAGCAGAAGGGGCAACGCTAAACGATTATCAAAGAGAATTAAACAACTCTCTCTGAATGTCAATGGACATCCTGTTCTAAATTGATAATTTTCAAGCAATTTTCACAAAATTTTCTGCAAGACCGAGCTTCCAAAAATAGAACATAAAGGAAAAGCTTTTGCGCAAGTTAATGCTGTTATTAATAATTTTCATTGAAAAAGGCGTAATCAGGTATACCGAGGTCGACGAGGATAATTTATGCAGGTTCCCCGACTGACAAATGTTTTCGTTCGACCACTGACCAGGCGAGCAAAAGTCAATGGGTCTAACAGTCTAACATGAACGACCAATGGATGGTCAACCAACCCGCCGCGCCGCGCTATTGCGACTGCAACGCGCGTGTCTTGGCTTGGAAGACAGGAACGAAAGAGCATCATCCTTCCCAGGTTCCCCTACCATTTTGCCATCGTGGGTTCGCTTCGAGCCCTTTCCCTTTGCAGGGTCTAAATTTGGTTGGTTTTAAGAACAGGCAAGCATGAGGTACATGGAACTCTCTAGGGTTCGATCTGCCCTTCGTGGGATGGGGCACGCAGTTAGATTACCGGCCATCGTGCTGCAACACGTCATTTTACCGCAATGCCAGAACACGGCTGTAGATAGAGTATACTCGTGGTCGATCGGTAGATCGTTCGTGCTTCTCGTAAATTTGCACGCGATGTGCCGACTAATATTGTTACTAAACTCTCGAAGACTACCTCCCCTCCAAAGGGAAAGGACAACAAACTCGGTTGAAGCAACATCAATATTTTATTAAAACCGAAGTCAAAATCTCTAAGTTTTAGGTACTTTGATTCTAAATGCAAGGTTGTCTGGGTCGATGTTTCTATATCGACGGTTCAGAGAATTCTCTTGCACGAACAGATCGTGCATTAATATACTATCAATCGAGACACTTCCTTCATCATCTTCTTTACACTAATGTTTAATCAGTTGTTCGCTTTACCGGCTTGACACGAGTCCTCCAAGCGAATTACAAAGTACTCGATTATTTAACGTAAACGTTCGAACGTCCAATAATGACTTCCGCTGAACATAAAAGCATAATTTCGAGCGATCTTTCCGGATATGAATGTTACATAACCAGGGACACCGATCAGGCCAGCATGGACGTCTCGGAGGTATCTTTGTGATTGTTAGCTGAAACTGGGTGATGAGATCGATTGACAGAGATCGATAATACGGCTATTTTTTAATTAGGCGACTAGAAACCAGTGGACGGGGTGGGTGGTGGGGGAAGATGTGTGGCGATTTGGGTCGGACACGTTCGAAGAACATTCACTCTCGTGACCTGCCATGGGCGAGTTAAATACCATCATGTAATAGGAAAGCAACAAACAGGACGAGGTTTTCTCGTTGTCATCGCTAAAGCATTGATGGAGGATGTGCGTCCCGTTGCGCGTCGCGTCCGGGAGTTTGGTACGATGCGCGATGGATAATAATTTTCGGCGAGCCCAGAAAAAATGGGCCTGGCTGACAGGCCTATCAGGTTCGCAGAACCTGCCAGAAGGACTACGGCGATTCTGTTTTAACCATTGACAAGATGGCGACTCTTTGACGCCCACGTTGCCCAAATCCCACATTGCTGAAAGACTGACAACTCACCGAATTGTCTAAAATATATCCAGATATTTTATTACAATCATAAAAACAGTAGTAAATGTTCATGGTGGAGTAACTCTTCTAACGTTATATTCTTCATGCATTACATAAATATCATAATCATAATAAGTTCACGTAAAACTAAACGACAGAAGTTTCCGACGCGTCTAATAGAATTTCATTTCTGTACATAGAATGTCGTCGGTTAAGATAAACGTGTCACGTTGCCTCGCCTATAATTATTCCGCTGCAGATGATAGCTACTGTTACCGTGTTCAATGCTGCATGAAAATATGCTCGCATTCTCCGAGCTTTCACTGGGATTTCATTCAATCTCATTTCACGATTTACAGCATGTGAATTCCATTTATAGAGAAGTTCAATATTAAGTGATACGCGGGCCCGCAAGTACATTTCGGGACGCTGTAACACACACACGTACACACTCGCCGCGCACGCACACACACACACACACTCGCTCGCACAAACACACATACACACGCACACACACATAGAACAATGGGATAGACGACAAATCCCGTATAAATACACGTATTGTTCAAATAAGCAGAAAATAAATTTTGCATTGTTGCCACGATTAAATGTTTCAGCGTGTGATACGCCTTCGCATTTCTTGGTTATTGTACATATGTGTACAATGTAAGTATGTATGTAGATTTTTCTTCATTTTTGGTACTCAAGGTTAAACAAAAGTTAAAATATATTAATGGTCGTTAGACTCGCCTTGACTCGAGCTATTACACAATTGAACTAAAAATACATATAGAAATTTCGAAAATATTGAAATTTTTTTGTTTGCCACAATATTTGACTCTTTAAACCGAATAATCTTTTGGTTTGACTGATTTTTTGGTATCGTTAATAATAAGGGAGATAGTTACTAAGGTGCTTATCTACTATTCTACTCGTATTGAACAGCTGGAGATTTTAATTGTTTTAAATTAAAGTATTAAAAGTACGAAGGGTACAAAATATGAAAAATATGTACATATTCCTAAGTTTATATTCGGCTCCTTTTCTTTCAAATTGTTTGAGAAATATTATTTTTACGTACAGATTTATACATAGTCTATCTAACTATTTATACGAACAATCAATGATATTTGTGATCAAATATGCAACCTATGTGGCGGTCAACGCGTTAAAATGTCCACTGAGAAAAAGGAACAAAACAACATGTGTCAAAGTATATTAAACATACATAAATATGCATCTAGTAACGGCGTATAATAAATAGTATTCGATGCTAAATTTTTCTGAAACTACACGGTGAATAATCGTATTCTTTTTTAACGTTGACTAAAAACAAACATTTGAGCTCGTCAAACTTGTCCGTTTTAGCTCGAAATCCGGTCAGACAGTTTTTTGCCTTGACAATGGGCACTTGCCGGCCAGGCATAGTGAGTTTACCAGCAGAGTATAAAAATACAGTTGGTCGAGCGGCGCTCACAGCGAACCGTGTGTCCCAGCAGGGACGCATGCGTTGGCCTAAGCACGCGATCGTGCGTTTCCTCGCACGTGTCACACGAATGTTTCCAGCTGATTACAATGAAAGGTGCGAGCAGGAGAAATTACCGACCGCGCGACAGGCGTTCCCCGAAGAGGATAAGCATGTCGTTCGCTCCGCATTCCGATCCGAAGAAGTCCAATAAACTGTATCACTTTATTAGGAGAACAGGAAGGCTTATGGGTTAGGCATGGGTTTCCTGCCTCACCGTGTGAATTTAGGCGAGCACCTTCTGCGAGCGTGCCTGACCTTAATTTCTCCTTTGTTAATTTACTTCTGATTTAGATATTTCGTGGCATTTTTTACCGTGGTTTTCCATGATTTTTGGTTAATGTAAATATTATATTTATAATTTTGATTTTGATACAATGTTCTTTTATCTATCCAAATTCTTAAATTCTGCCAAACCATAAACGATTAATTCTACTTTTTATAAATTACTCTGGATTATTGATTATACATATTTTTGACTTTGTCTTACATCTATATTTTCTATTATATCAATATTAATTGAATTATTTTACTTTCTTGCCTCGAATTATAAATAAATTGGATCGTTTTCTGTATGAATTAATAAGCGACTCAGTACCGTGGATGGAATAGGTACAATTGTCAATTTCTGAAATTAAATCCAGTTAGTTGAATTATAAATCGGTTCTACAGTGAAAATTCGGTTAGTTAAATTATAAATCACTTCTGAAATGAAAATCCAGTAGTCCAGTAATTTTAGCTACACTTATGTATTTTATCTTCTGGGAATGAATTGTAATTGTAGTAATGTACCTACGAGTACTTCGATGTTGGCTATTTCGATAAGCTTTTTAATTCGATGATGATTTCGATCGAAAACGCAAAGTACCGAGTGTCAGGCGTTTTCCGACAATTAGCTCTTGCAGGACATAATCTAAATTAATAAGTAACCTGTTAGGGAAGTATGGTGGATGTAGAGGTGCTTAACGGTCGAAAGCGTGTTAAGACGTTGGTTGTGTCGTCGCCTTCGGCCGTGTAGACAAGTGGCGCATTCGGCGAAAATGGATCAGGGGATAAGAGCCTAACCGGGCTTACCTAATCTTTACGCCCCGCCTTCGACAACTTCCTAATTCGGCCTTTCGTAAAGATGGCGTATCTGGCGCTCTACCAAATCTGTGCATTCTCGTTGACAATCTAGACGACAATTTCTTACGATCTTCGTGACTGTTTCACGAGAGAACAATAACCAGATTATAATATTACATATTGATCGAGGCATCGATTGAACTGTAAAATTGTACACTTCGTTAAAAACGAAATTTTCTGGCTCCGTAACTTTGTTCGTCCACCGAGTTGAATTTGTACGCACAAGCATCAATCAATTGCGCTACAATATTAATATTGTAAACAATCATCTATGAAACTATATATTAATTCATAATTCTCAATTCCCAATTCCCGATCGAAGGCTACATACGACACAACGCAACATAACACTACACACACGCATTCTCTTTACGCTCCAATACCAAGTCAGCGAATAGTTCTTCACGCGACTGTTGTCCATGAGAGGAGGTCGCTGAAATCAGTCTCCAGTTTCTAGATCGGTAAAACAGTCAAGTTTCATCTACAAAAATCTATAATGCTCCGAATCCTGAATCTGTCGCAATATTTTTATACACTTTCGTGTACCAACAAAGCTCGTATACTAAATAATTTAATAAACATAATCTCCTGTAGCCAGTTTTTACATTTCTCCGAGACTATCGATCGTGAACCAGCTTCTACATAGGTACACCGCTATTCGGAGATTCCCTGCGACTGCGACGCGGCGTTCATGCGAAGTTTCATGGAAATTTAGTAATTCCGAGCCGTGTTTATCGCTTCCTTATCGATGGACAGCTGATTTTGGTATCTCTACCGTTTGTCGAGCACGCGAATGGCGCCACAATGCATGCTACACGCTATACCCTACGGCCTACGGCCTATGCCCTACGCGCTGAAGACACGACAAACGAGGGGGACGAATAATCGAAATCGTAGCTAAATAGATCATCGGACATCGGTCCCACGGACCGTTTGGGAACCGTCTGGTTTCATACCGCTTTTACGGTGGGAACGAAGACGCCTAGTACTACGTTGGGTGTGGGAAACATCGATGATTCCCAGACGACGAGAATAACGTTTCGTAGTCGTAAACGCATCGCGCGTTATTTATGTCGCTTTGTTCTTGCGAGTCGCCTCTTAAACTCTTGACGATACGCCGATTATCTCTAATTGCTTTTTAACCGATTGCGAACGAGGATTCTTTAAGATATTAAGAATATTAGTATTAAGAACAGCCTATTAAACGATAAGCGATGAATACCGCTAAATGAGAAATTAATTTCATTTTAATAAAATTCGAATGAAAGATTTCAATTCGAATGAAAGTGTTGAAGCGTACACATTTGTATAAATTCTCGGCATTTGTTTTACACAGATTTATCAATGAACCAGCCACAGCCGAGCAGCGTATAATGGAGTATACATACATAGCAAACGGGCAAGGAACTCGCGAACATAGCAATGGCCGCGAGCCGTAGACCTGTCTGGTAGGTTCCCGATGACCTTGAGAATTCAAGGCTGATCCTATTGCGAGTATAACTGGTTTAGGCGAACTACCGCTTCGCCATGCTCTCCTGTTGCTTCTAAACATGTCACTTGGATCAACCCTAACCTTTCTTACGCTCTATACACGTGTACTGTCCACATTGATCGATCATTTTAAAGTGTTGGCAACCATAGAAGCCCTGGTTATGCGAAATAAAATATTTTTTTATCATTTTTCATACATAAAATTATAGTTAATAACGTTAATCTTTTTTTTCTGAAAAATGAATACGTATCTGTATTTTTAACAAAATTTTTTAACTGTATTTCAAATTTATCATTCATCTGTTTAACTAAAGAACAATGTTAAAATTGATTTTGCAAGATCTCTTACCGTATCGTATCGGATGAAAATTTACCGAACCGTTTCTCGGAGGAAACCAGTTTACAATAATTTCTTCTTTTCCTTTTCATTTATGCGCGGAGCATGAATAATATTTGAATCTGGTACGTTTTCCCATAACACGAACGCAACGCATAATGGGATTTCGACGGTTGGAGAACAACAACCTAATAAATAAATAAATAATAAACATCTCCAGCAGCAAAGTCGGTAAAGGTGAAACGAAACCGCGCAAGGGGTAAACGCGTTTCGAACCAACTTGCTCGCTCTGGTCTCCTAGTGAATCTGGGAATCTGTTTCCCCTGAAGTCGCTCGAATTCTCACGACCATGGGAACCGGAGTCTCTCGAACGGAGCCCGGGATATCTCTCTGGGAATGGGTGTCCCGTGGGAAGCTCATTGCGGTCGATACTCGCAAGAATCGCGGATAAGACGATGGAGGAAAACAGAGACAGGAGGATAGCAGCGACGGGAACTCTTTTGCCAGTCTGAACGCCTACTACCAAACCAGATCGGTCTGTTGGTTCCAGGGGCGAAACTGTCTCACGCGTTCAGCCTGGGAGAACGCTGTTGTTGTTCTCCTGGGTTCCTCGGGAATCGTTTCTCGGACACGTGAGAAAATATGTGGGACACGCGCCACACACCCGGTACTTATATACATATACCGTGGTATACTCGTCGACCAACGGTCTAGTCGCGTGCCCGATCATCCTGTCGAGTATCGTATCCTTCGGTTCAAAGGACGACGATTAGGGATGGAGGACAATGCGTTGACGGGAATACGACGATGGTTGTTGTTGTCGTTGTCGTTGTTCGACGTGCTGTCGTTCGTTGTGGGAATCGAATCCGCGGAGTTACGACTAGACTGCGGATTTTATACATCGATGAGAAGAATAGATGAAAAGTCTTCGGGGTAAAGTTCCGCTCTCTCAAGGCCTGTCGATAGATCAGGGGGTGGGTGGTTGTTCGTCATCGAGTCAAAAAGAATCGACCGACTGCGAAGATAAGACAACGAGCTCGAGCCTGGGTTGCAAGCCGCGCATGGAGAGCGAGAGGGATGGGGATCGCTTCTTAAGCCAATTAAGTCGTTCCCACGGGATCGCACCGTGGGAGAGTCTCTCCGGGAACGCGAGAATCGGAATCTCGGAATGGTCAGGACTCCATGCGACTTCAGGAAGCGTGTGTTTGTCGTCGTAGGGCGATGCGTAGAGCTTCGGCGCAAACGATCAGGAGCGGACACGCGCAGCGAGAAGGGACAAAGGCGTCGGGGGTGGAGAACTTGTGCTCGCGTGAGAACCTGAAGAGGGCTCGTGGGAAAACGGCGAAGGTTCGTGGGAAAACGACGAAGGCGCGTGGCGTTTGTGCCATCAGGACGCCATGAGGCCGCAGAAAGTTAGACTCCGGTTAGCCATCCTGCTCGATCATCCACCCCCGCGGTGGAGAATTCGCTGACAATTCGCGAAACTGTCTTTGAAAATTTCTAGACGTTCGATCTATGGCAAACGCGAAAATTGTCTGGCATGCGTTTGGCTTGTAAAATTGACAAAATTGAATTTTATTAGGTTGAGTCGTCAATCATCGTGTTAAATATTATTTTTTGCGATTTGCTGCTATTTGTCAAGTAATTTGTTTTTAGACATGGACATTATTTCTGACGAGATTGAAGTTGTTTAGATTTTGCGAGTTTTTCAGACCAATTTTGTCGACTTAATAATGGGGTTATTAGCTGCGGTAATAAGTTCTTTTTCGTTTACTTCGTACAATCAATGTTGTACAGGTATGCAGCTGTTCAGCCCTTATGGCAATAATCAAAATTTTCTAAGCTATTCAATGATCTTCTATCTACATATGTATACTCTTCGCTATTCAAAAAAATCTTTTCAAGTTCACATTTCATTAATTTGTTCTATTCTGTCGGTTCATTTTCAATAGATTTCTGCTATACATATGCGTGCGTTTCAAATATTTTTGTTTTGTCGAGTTTGTTACAAAAGGATCTCACTTTTACGTCTTGTTAAATTGCAGAGAACCGGGAATTCTCGCTATCAAGCTCCGAAGGACGTCTTCGAGATAATTCTGTGGAACGTCCTCGAACGTCTACGAGGTGGAGGACTGAGAAAATACGGATCGTTAAATTCTTGGCATCCTCCCGTGACTTGTTGCCCTAAGAAAAAAATCTTTATACTCTTGTTAGCCGTCTGAGAGTTGAGTCACGGCGCGGCGTGAGAACGTTCCTGCGAAGGGACAGCGAGGCAAAATATTTCCAACAGGATTCCATAGCCATAAAGAAGGTACTGTGACTTGTTAAGGGTTTCTCGACAGCGTAGTAGAGGGTGCGTACGCAAATCATAATCTAACACTAACACATCTTGTACTATTATTCACCCTTGATGTATTGTTCAGTTTTCCATGTAAAATCACGTAGCCTCTTAAGCAAGCGGAAATTTGCACAAATTCGCAACGATTTCAACGCGAAAATACGTCTACACCATTTACCTCGAACACATGAACAAATACCGCAAACCGACTCCGACCATTAAAATCAGAAAACTACAATGGCTTTCGACATTTTTGCATGCATCGTTTGCAAAAGACACGAATTTCCATACAGAAATGCGGCGTGGCGCGGCGTTCCATTCACTCGGCTGTGTCTTCCTCCATAACTTCCTGCACAATTTATACTCGATAAAAAGGCCGAATGTGTTTACGACCCTATTCCTATGTCGCGGCCAAGGATTCATTGCCCTGTGTTCCAAGAAAGTTATTCCTCCTTGCACAAAGGATCCAGCATCCTAATATGCAAAACAGGTTTCTCAATGCAAACACCTGTTCTGTTCACAATGGGACCGCACTTGCCTGGAAATGTAAACAGAAAACCGGCTCCCTATCAGCCTTGTTCTCTCGCTCTGTTTGCGCAGAGAGGGGGAGAGAGAGAGAGCGAGAGAGAGAGAGAGAGAGAGAGAGTTCAAGGGGTTGAGGAACATGTCGCGTTGGTTCGTTGATTTCGACGAATAGGGCACCATGTGACCGGTGCGGCGCGACGGCTTGGAGTTAGGTGTCCTGGACTCCCCTATTCACCGTCAAGGACTCTTTCCGGTTTCCTTCCCATTCAAGGAAATCAGGTTGGTAAACAGAGTTCGTAGGATAACAGGACGCATTTGGAAGTATCTCACCTCAGGTATGAGAACTGAAAATTCTTTTTGTTGCGAAATCGAATCGTCCTGTAGATTGCAGATGTAGAATATAGACCGACCATTGCAATTAATTTCGGTTTAATTTTACTCGTCGCTCCACCAACTTATACTTCACTGTACAGAGTAAAAGAATACCGTAATGATAAATTGTATTTCTCTGTCTTCTACTTTCATTGTAAAAATGGAGTTCCTGTTCCGTCGTTGTTTCTTCAATCGCTGTGTAAAATTTATTTTATGGATTTTTGTGCACGCGGAGCAGAATTGTTCTAATTTCGCGTACTATGTAGATAAATTATGCCTCCAATAATGATACAAATGTAAAGCAAGTTAACTTATTCCTAAAGTTATCGTACTACGACTCTTTGTAGCTACAGCAGTTAGCAAGATTTCAACATTGTAAATACATGTATTAGTTCCAGCCAATGACCTCGATGTTAATGCGACCGGTATAAATAAACAATTTGAAAAAATCATAAAAAAAATTTTATTTCCAGTTTAAGTTGAATCGACTGTACAACTTAATTGTATTTTTTGTGTGGTTATCTGTTGTATCGTGTGATTGTTCATGATTAGATTAAAAATTGACAAACGATGATAGAAATTTATCTTACTCTCATTGTTTACACATTTTTACTATACTGGGTTTTAAAAATACAAAATTGCTATAAATGCATACATAGGATAAATACGTATGTATCAGTGGGGAGCATGGTGAAGGTGAAACAAAGAGAATAATAGATAGATAGTTTGAAAGGGATAGGTGGTCAAGCCGAGTCTCGCCATCTCTAACATCGTCGTAGCAGGAGAACAGGATACAGGCTTTAGTATATTCGCAAGGGTTACATTTTGCGAGGGTCTGACAAGAACCTTTTTTTCCATTCACCCCATAGTATTTGATTTCACGTCTAAGGAAATCTAGCAAACAGTTTTCGTAGGGTAGCATGAGATCTTTGGAGGTACTTTTCGAAACATTACTTTTGGTGTGACAGTATTTCAGATTCTTCTGTGTTTGTTTTATATTTCATCCACTTGTGCTTGTTGCATGAATACATGAAATCTGAAGTCTAGTTATTATTTTACTTATTTCTACGATAAACAATCACAGCATTCTTCGATCGAACGAATATGCATTTGCATTTAAATATGCAATATTAATTAATTTATACAATGTATTTATAATACATTTGTTTTCTAGTAAATGATTAATTTTCCATTACTATCCTATTAATAGAAAAACATGTGATATATATTTGTAAAATAGTGTTTCTTACAAATCTTGACGATATTTCTGTTTTCTGATATTCTTATCAATTATCAAAATCTATTGTACCAACTTTAACTAGAGCTCCAAGTGTTCGGATCAGAAAATCTGCTTAGACCGGACCATCTACTTGAAAGGGTTAAGGAGAGCCTCGCTATCCTTGGTTCGCCGATACCAGGGAGTCATACATCCGAGGAACACATCTTCGGATGGTCGATGTTCGCGACAGCGACTCGAGTACCTTCCCCTTTATGGTTTCTTCCTTCCTCGATCTTCAGGTGGAAAGAAACCAATTTGGTAAACAAGTCTGCTAGGGTACTATGAAACACTTGGAGCCTACTCTGGCTTCGCTTCGCACTGATCCTGTCGGTGAAAATAAAACATCCTTATACTTGGAGCGTTCATCCACCTATCCTTTACCCACATTACTACGCGCATAACGTATGTACATGTATATATACACTTATTTTTATTCGTTAAAATGAATCCATAAGAATATACATATGTACATGTGTATAGGTACAACATGAATTCAAAACTACCATTGCAATTTAATAAAATTTTGGGCTTATCGCATGAGCTGAATTTCAATTTCGCCTTTTTTTTAACGAATCTGTAGAGGTAGAATTATGGCACCTACAAAAACAGAACCTTGTTCTTACTACAATATAATTGAATGAAATTCCAAGAATTGCAAGCTAAATAGAACCGTAGTATTTCATGAGATTTTATTTTGTATAGAAAGTTGGTAAAAGGGCAAATAAATGGGTTGAATAGTTGTGGAATTTTCAGTTTAATCGACGAGTGATGTAGAATGTTAGTGGCTCGAGTTAGTGGCACGCAAACAGACGGAAACGGAGATAGATCCTGTCTGGTTACTCGATCGTGTCACTGTGTTATCTTGTGGAACATGTCTGAGCATGGGACTGTTAGGAGAATCTCACTACCTAGATACGCTTCAAGACTAGGAGATCATATGATTCAGAGTCCTAGATATAGCGTATGCGCTACATACGTACGTTCACATGTTCACATTTTACACTACCAATAGATATTTATAATGTAGATTAAAATTACTGTCAAATAATAACTAGTTTAACAATTGTCTCTTTTAATAAATTGCAGCTTTTAGGTCGCGAAAAAAGGAACTAAATGTGTCCAGTTTTATTTTAAACGACAAATTTAGCTAATAATTCAACGCACTGGTGCTGTAGTCGGTTCGTTCACTCGGTCAACCACACCACGCACAGTCTTCCAGAAAATTTTTCAGCGGATATCCGACGAATCCCATTCATCAGAACACCATAAGACGGAGAAGCTACCGCGGCACGCACAGTAGCTGAGAGCGTTTAATAAAAAAATGTAATCATCATTCAATTCTCGTATAAAGTATCCGACACAGAATATTAAAATGTCGGTCAACGATGGAACGATCGAAATTTATTCAGGCCCTCGGAGTTATTCTAAATATAAATTAACAGAAGACTTTGTATCAGGGCATTAGGAATCATTAGGAACTGACTGAAATTAGTCCAATGGTTTCTAGATCCTTACCTATCTGTAATAGCCTTGCCTGTACACTGTACATTGTACGTACATACATGTAAGCAGTAGCAACTTCCAATAACCATTTACAAACTACTTAGTCTTCTTCTACGTATAAACCTTGTAACACTATATTTTTTGAAAATTCATATAAAAAGACATTGCGATTATTTATCGAAAAATATTCGATTTTTATCAAATACTAATAAAATAGAAGAGAAACAAATGTTGGTAGACTGCGTAATTTAAATAACTTCGAAGATTAGTTAAAAGAATTAAAACAAAGGTTTCTCTAGCAACTTGGGGGCGTCAGAATTTGTAGTTTCTATAACGTATAGTTATTTCATTTTTCCTAATTCCAATATAATTTTTCAAAACTGACAAAATTATACTTCTAAATGTTTATTAAAGCGTTCCTTCCCCGAAAGGGCTGTCAACTAATTCTAAGAAAAGTTCCAATAAGCCAGTAAGCCAAGAACATAGAAAACTATGGCATACTACGGACAATAACACATAGAGAACGCAGAAAAGTATGTACTACCAGCATCGACCCAAATCCTTGAATAGGCCCGCTCGAATCCATAAGTACTATTATATATGTATTGTAAATAGCCTTTCAAAATCACGCTAACGGAAATTTTATATCCTCTAACTACCAGGCAGCTATGCGAGTGGAGGAACCAAGCAGGTCAGAAATTCCATCAGCGAGGGATGGGAACCCTTGGACACCGTATTGGCTCTCCAAAACAAAATAATGATACGAAGGGGACAAAGAGGACTGATGGACGTCGGAAACGTCGATAGTCGGGCGTTAATGGTCCGTTAAAGTTTGCAGAAAGGCGCGAAGAACGTTGTAAACACGAATTAATCGAAGACCGGATACCAGGATTGTAGGAAACACGGGGAAGCTTCTTCGAACGCCCCCGCATCGGAAACGCGCGGTTTCTTGACCAGAGAAAGGGTTAATTTTCGACGACGGAAGATCAGGCTCGCATGAGATTGCTGGGATTTCTCGCTCGCGAGAGTCGGGGACCTCGGTGATCATGTTCGTCCTTGGAAACCTTGCTTCCGAGAGTGCCGTTCAAGTGCACAGGGTGGACCGTAGACAACGAAACAGTGAAAGTGCTTGAAGTTTTAATAAAATGGTTGATAATATTTTCATTCTTTTCAGGACAACGCCTTTTCCTAGTTCATGTTTCAATGGTATCTACTTTTCTGGTACAATTTTACTATACATATTTTACAGTCTATGCAGACGAACTGCAACTCTACAATTTTAAATTCACTAACCAAACTATTATAAAAATTTGTTCGAGCGTTGGTGAAAAAGCTTAACGCGTCGACGGTCCATCAAAAAATTATTCTACTACTGTTTCTCTCTGTATCAACAGTTTTGTATAAGAAATTTTCTCGAATCATTGAATTCAAGACGCTCAGGTAACGCTTTTTGCGAGCCACCCTGTACACAGTTTTTACTTTCGATAGTCTATACTCTATACTCTATACCACCACGAATAAGGAAAAGTCACCGCTCCACACCCGACCGAAAGCGCAAACCGATCTTTTGAGTTGGACAGATCCGTGAAAGGGTTAAACTTGCCGAGAAATCTGGTACCATTTTCACTAGGAGAGCATGAGAGTCGGCGAAGTGTCTGCTAGTTCTTGGTTTCCCTCCGTTCCTTACCCAAGAGGTGGGGTTATACTAAGTGGAGGAGGGAGGTAGCCCCGCCCATCCATCAGGTAAATGTATACTTCGCGAGCATCTGGCGGCTGTCACCTGTCCCGCTGATTCTCTTTCAGGCAAGAATCCTTTCGAGTTTGACATACCAATACTTCGGACGTGGTGTAATTATTGAAATTTGGTTGCTTCTTATAGAAATAGAACCCCATCGTCGATGATTGAGTTGACACTCGTTACAGCGAGTTGTGTTGGGCGAGTCGTGTTTGTTGCTGTAAGAATTTCTTGTGGAAGATTGATCGTGAAGATGGCATCGAGCGTTCAACATCGATTAAGCGATGATGATCGGTGTCATTGACAGTTAAAAGTCAATATTCTATAGCGCGGCGATCAGGAGAACAGAATATACCTGGAGGACCACCTTGGGCCTTCTGCTAAGATCTCGAGGACCCCGAAAAAGGGGGCGGGACTACTTTGGACAGGTGGAGCCGGTGATTTCCTCGAAATCATTCGAGCGTGTCGATGCAGCAGGGGATTAGAAGATGCGCGGAAGCATTCGGAAAAGACGAGAGCCACTGAAACTTTTCCCGTCCCATCCCGTTGCGCCGCGCGTTGTGTTTCAAATTTCAAATGACACAAACGAATGAATTCTAAAATTGCAGAAGAATAAAGTTGCAATTAGTAGGCGATAATGGCAATCGTATCGCATGTAATAAGCAGACATCGATACTGACTTTCCATGCATTCAATTTTTCTAGAGTTCGATCGACGCTAGGAGGATTTTCGTGAAATGGGCGTGTTTTACCAATTAGTTATTATACTTTTGTTTTAATCGATGCTGGCTACTTTGACACACTTTAGTGTATCGTTTCTTCCGTAACTACTATAGTTGTAAGTTCTAACCGTAGTTTTTCCGCAATCGTAGAAATTACACAATTCGTACAAAAATTTAATTTCTTCAAAATTTAACAGTTCAAAATATGTCCTCCAAAAAATTATGTTGCTTCTTTCTTACTCCCAGCGACACCTTGTTTAAATCGAACGAAGGTTTTATCAAGTACTATACTTGAATAATTATAACTCTTGCAAAGATCAGTTTACGAAGTTCTTGAATTTTCGCCGAGTTTTTCCACATGCGGATCGCTATGCGATTGTAAAACTAATCGTTTGAAGCATCTTGTAATTTGTTAATGAATGCGCATTGGTACTTTCGAATAAGACTTTTCTTTATTTCACGGTGCGGGAGGAAGCTCTTTACTAAACGAAATCTTAGCTTCGACTGAGGCTGAAAGGAAAACCGTTGGAACCCAGACAGAAAACTAGGGTCCGGCTCTTGAAACAAAATATCGAATAGGATACTTAGAAATCTCTGTTTATTAATACGATTCTGAGATCGTTGATTTATTTTTGACAGCGAACAATAAGTTGATTGTGCTGGTAACTTATTGATATAATCCAACATCCCTAAAAATATACGCTAGTCTATCGTTACAACCGTATCGCTCGATTTTACATAGGATTTGTTTCATTTGACTGCAATATGTCTGTTTTACTCGGGCATATACTACTTCAATTTATACCTCGCATAAATACGAGTTTAAGTTTCCGTATTTCTGCTTTTTTTGGGCAGTGGACTACAATGACTGTAAGGGACGCCGTTAGGTGCATGTAACGCATTGTAAAGGATCGTAAATGGCGGTCGTCACCCCACAAAATTGTGACGCGTTGTAAACAAGAATCAGGGAAGTAGGTGGTTCTAGCTGGTGAATTTCTGAACAGAATGTACATATACAAACAGAAACGCGCGGGTCTGTTACAAGCAGTGACCCACACGCTTGCCTCTGTCGATCACAATGGAACCCGTAACGACGGTGTTCCGGATAACAATGATCTTTTGACGTCTATGTTATGTTTCCAGTCGTAAAGCTGCCAGGATGGTAGGACCGCGTAAGAAGCAGTTCTAAGGCCTTCTATTGACAAGTTGACGCCGCGACGCGGCGTGCCGGCTTTCTATTACCCCCATGGCTGTGCCGTTCTACTAATGGGTTTGTTTTATTGGACGCGTGGCCAACGTCTCTGCGAGATAAGATTAAATTTATGAAACCACAACGAGAATTTCCCTAGCATCAACTCTACAGCTTTTCTTCCAAGCCGGATGAATTAATTTACTAGACGACTTACAATAAAAATATTGAAAAAATTGAGCTTAGCCTGATTTACGGAAAAGATAGTAAAAGTTGCGTTTCTAAACTTTCTTATTGATTTTTTGGGCTTGTAACGAAAACTTGGAAAACTTTTCTAGATTCTTATCGATTTAACATACATAATCTACATATAAGAAATTGATCGACTGATTTATGAGTTATAAACGCTTACAAATGAACAACCCGGTGTGTGCCATCAATTTTCAGATCGACTGTAGATTGTAGAACGAGCCAAAAAGGGCCATTCTCGTGAAGAGAATCAGCATTAAAAACCATCAATTCGGCTTACAATTAGATTGCTAAATAGATCACCTTAGAGTGTTCCAAAGTTTCTTTTAAAGTTGTCTCCCAACGACAATAAGTGGCATCCTGCATTAAAATGTTGTTTCTCGTTGCGGGGAAAGATGAAGGCTTGGGTGAGCGTTTCCGACGAACGAAAATGCATCGTTGCAGCTTCAAATTTCGCGTCGATCTCCTTTCCTGTTCTGACGCTCTGATGAACGTGAGAAGAACGCCGATCCGAGCCGTGCATTTTCGTTCTCACGGTTCGCCGGGAGCGTGACAGTCTTTGGGAATGATTTGTCCGTAGCCGGCGAATGCATTCCGGCGTTTATTGGCCCCAACATTCCTCGCGTTTGTCGGCCGACCATGGAGCACGTGCCGTGCGGAAAGAAGAAGAAGAGAAAAAAGAAAACGAGACATCAAAAGGCTCCGATCGCTGTGTCTCTTCGCGCTCTCGGATTTCTGCGTACTTTCTTGTTGCACATGCTCCTCCAATAATCGTGAGAAGGCCAGCGTTCGTGGGACCTACACTGCAATTTGCAACGTTCCCTGGCGCCATGCGATTTTCAAGTTGCAAAATTGCATGTGCGATGCTTCTTGTTTGTTCAAATCGTAAGTTCATCGTGGTGCATCGTGGTGCATAGCAAATCTAATCAAATAAATAATCTTGGATCTCGGGTCTTCTTCGTTTAATCCCTTAAGTTTAAAAGATCCGCGAAAATCAAAAAAGTTGCTCCGTCACCTATGAATAGAAGCCAGAATTGTGTGTTCAAAAATTAAGTGAAATCGTATAATGTTAATCCAGTTTTTCGAATTTGGTAAAGGTTTGTAAAGAGCAATAAGATTGAAAGAGTCACCCAGCACCCTACATAAGTCTTAACTGATCAATGTTTATTTTGTTGATTAAATTACTTTGGTTTTGGACCTTTTAAGAGTGCCAGGTGGGTCTTCGAGGTGTGAAAATTTTCCTGATTAACTCTTTGGGAGGATCGGGTACCAAGATGTCCGGGAAGAACGCTCTTTTCCGCTTATGTTTCTCTATCAAGCGCGGGAAGAACGCACAAACCACGGGACCGACGACGTTCTCACGGCTCGTGGGAATCGGCCACGCAGAACACACGACTGGATCCTCTCCAGCAACGAACGATCTTTTTTCCAGGCGGGACCCCGTCGGAATATTCATACAGAATCCTGTTCACCGTGTGTGTCGCTTGGAAAACGGTCTACAGACGACTCTCTCTCTCTCTCTCTCTCTCTCTCTCTCTCTCTCTCTCTCTCTCTCT
>CM052209.1:286960-316743 GCA_028454225.1 Lasioglossum leucozonium
CTCTCTCTCTCTCTCTCTCTCTCTCTCTCTCTCTCTCTCTCTTAGCAATGAATACGGGAACGGACCTAACGAGTCTGTTTTTCTTGGGAAGGATTTTTCATCTTACAGAAAGCATGCTCTGTTCCTTCGTCTCGAGGACAGGGCTATGCGATGGAGAAGGGAACCGTTGGAAAGCCGCGAATACCGGGAATTTTGTTCAAGGAATTTCGTAGGTTGAGCAACGTCAAGGAATTCGCTGAAAAAAGGAGCCAGATGTCCTTACGGAGATTAGAGGCAAGACAGAGAGCAAGACTGTTTTCTACCTGAAGACAGCCGAGAGATAAAGGCAGACGACGCGCGTGAGAATCGAGGTTCGTAGGGCAGCGTCGTTTTCTCAGGGTTACCAAGACCTGAGGAGAATCGAGGAGATCTTTCGAACATTGGGGTGGTAACTGTAACTGATCATCGACGCTCGAACGTGATTATCCTCCCCTCGATCCACTGAGCTAACTATTTACTCTACGGTTCTTTTCAGGGTTGCTTGCGTTAAACCTTCTTTGTCTCCATTAATTTCTCCGGAGAAAAAGAAAATTTGCATGTAGTATTGTTAATTTCAGTCTAAATACATACATATACAATATACATACGTGCGTATACATAGTATACATTAAATTGCACTAATTTATGATTATGCATGGGCTCGAATATTATTTTCTCAACTCGCTGAAAATATTCCGTGATATAATAAATGACCGGATATACAGCGTTCATTGTGTTGGGACCATTTATCGCCTCGGCATTTCATCATTTTTATGGTGTCTCGAGTGAGATTTCTGCTCTTCGAGCTGGCGATTTATATGGGCGAGATTTTCTGAATTATTACTCCCGAAGAACCTTATCAATCCATTTGTTTCCGCGCGTGCAGAAATTTAAGCTGTTTAATCTATCTTCAACTTGTCTTGCGAAACGAACCACAATTTCTAAAAATTTGCAAAGTAATTGACTGCTACCCTAATTTTGCATACCTTAGCAAGATGGTCTACAGTTCTATGTCTACTTTGATCTGAACATAAGACGGTTGTATGCGGAGAATATGTATAGAATATTCAAAATGCGAATATTGTTCGTTTTAATACTACTAGGCATATATTAAAAGCATAGATGAAATGCTTTCACCTAACCCAGGACTCTAACCTAGTCATTGGTAAGACTGTTATGTTACGAGGATTATTATTAATCACTTGCACTATAACATCGAGTC
Organism: Lasioglossum leucozonium; assembly: GCA_028454225.1. NCBI lineage: Eukaryota > Metazoa > Arthropoda > Insecta > Hymenoptera > Halictidae > Lasioglossum > Lasioglossum leucozonium. Next base: position 288,201 of record CM052209.1, read on the forward strand.
AGACTCGTGATGATTCTGACAATTAGTAAAATTATTTTACAAGATTATGTTACTGGGGGTGACTTTTTAGTTCGTGGTGGAAGTTGCCATTGCTATCGAGGAATCAATTGAAGAATCGTTATGCATAGACTTCCAACAATTACAAAATAATCATCGGTAGACAATATGTTAACAGACACGACAATCAAAGGTTAGTAATATTATAGAATATTCCGAGGAAACAAACGAGATCCAGCAAGTAAATTCTATCGTTCGCCATCTCGCCACATACATACGATAATCTGACGAACGAGACAAGCGACTCCGTTCAATTACAATGATGCGTACCACCCCCGTCCTCGCAAACGCAACCTCCCTCTCCCCCCCCCCCTTAAAAGGTGTCTCCCCGAAGAAGCTTCCTTGTATCGACTGATTCCCTAGTAACCCTGAGAAGAAACGATCTCTACCCGAAGCCGTTTTCTCACGGGGCTCGTCCTCCAATTCCCACGATGCGCCCCGTGGCATACACGCAACACACACATTTCAAGAAGAAGCTTCTTCGAGAATGTTGGAGAGGAAGAGAAGAGAAGAAAAAAAAGGAAGGGAAGCGACAGAGCGGCGGATAAAGGGCCCCGTAGAGATGTTATCTTTCGGGGACAGTGGACCAGGATTTTTCCGAGGCCCGAAAGCCGTAAAGCAGAAATTATGATCGTGACCATCCCCAGGCTTGGATTTCACCGATTGTCCACGCGCGGCAACGTGGTTGTTGGCTGGCTGGTGTGTTCTGCCTATTGCGAAATTATCGACGAGCCGGCAACGAACGCCGCGCCGGCGAAATTCCACGGCCGGGTTCAAAGGTCTTGTTCGTTTATATGCGGCTCGTCGGGGAAAGATAGGCGAAAAGGACGAAACGCTCGAACCCTCCCACGACCCCTGCGAGAGGCCCTCCGGTTTGTTAGACCGGGCCCGGTTTCTTCCTCGAGGCCAACCGTGAGAACGATCATCGCCCACGGTCAAATTCAACCACCAAGGTATTAGGGCCCTAGGCGATCGCAAGAACGAACCTACCGATCGCGTCTCGGGGGAAGACAAGGTGGCGCGCCGACGGTCGCTATTCATGGGGCCGCAAAAATGGCGAATGCGTCTATGACTACAAATCGGAATATTTGCAAGGGGTGTATTACCCTGCCCTAATAGATCGAAACCTTGCTAGTTTATTTTAGAACGTGATTTGAAGCGCATAATGTCATAGAAAATAAATAGTTGAAGCGTTGATGTTGATAAAAGTTGCGAGTTTTACCGATATCGATACGTCCGAATGAATGTTATCCTTTGAATGTCCTATGTCTTATACGTATAACATAGGACCTATGCGATCGTGTCTGACATCGCACCTCTAAAACGCGTGGAAGAAACCGATCGAAGCTGTAGTTGACAGGCATAACTTTCGTTTCCAAAGGATTCCTATTCGAGTCACAAGAATGCTATCTGTTGGTTTATTATTTCCAGGACGAGGCTATATACAGAGTCGCGTTCATGCTATATTTACGAAGCAGCAGCTCATAACCATTCGATGGACAAACCATTATTCCAAACTTATTAGTATGCATAGAAGTTCTCGCGGGGTCGTAAGGCGCCGCCCCAGAGGATCAACTGAATAGAGTTCCCTAATTAGTGATCAGGGTAGTATAGGATACGAAGAAGCTTTTTCAAATGCTGGGCGTGGCCGTGAAATGGCCCCCTAACGTCTCGCTCGTTCTGATCACATTTCGGCAACGGTAAAACAATATCGGTGAACGGGGTCGGCAGGCGGACAAGGCAGGCAGGTAACACTGTCCAACAAACGAGAACTTTTTTCGTGTGCTCCAATTACTGTTGGGTGATTCTTGTAGACATTGTCGTCCTAAAACCGAATTCGAAAACAGAATTGCTCTATCACGCAACGTTTTCGAGAAACATTGATTTTTGTAAAAATGCATGATTTCGATAAAAAACGAAATGTTACGCAAAAACTAAACATGCGAGGAAGTTCAGGTTCGAGTCAAAAGAAAGAGGGGACTCTCCTCTACATGTCCGTATGGTCATTTATATTTTTATGGACTTCCTAATTGTTGTAAATGCTTGTTGAAGTTTGAAAAAGAGCTGACGCGGGGACTTTATACGCTCTATTTTTGTATTTATGAGAAAAATCCTTTATCTAGCAGGAATTTACTGTACAGCAGTGAATTGTACAGATATTTCTGGTAAAGAAACCATTCAAAATAATTATTCGGTTCGGTTAGTGTACCAGCAAGTCATGAAAATGTTCGTTGGCAGCTTGCGTGCGACGCGTTCGCGTCACGCGCCCATTGTAGCCTCTTCTCGACTCGCCAGGGCCGCCGCTAAGCGTAGTCGACATTTGTACCACGCACATATGTCTTTGCATACCATGCTTCAATTACATACATTTTTTTGTGTTTTTGGGTACCGATCATTGCAGAAAATTATAAAAATACTTAATTAATACTATTAAGAAAGAAAATAAATACAAGTTTACAGATAATTTCTACGTATGTACAGTGTGTAGACCTTGTACAGTGTATAGGCCTGACAGTGAGATAGGAGATGAGAGGAGATTTCTTATCTACTTACCTACAACTGAGTAATGGATTATAGGAGTTTCTGATTCACAGCTGAGAATTTTGTAAAACATTGTTCAACAGTAATAACGATTTTGTTCGTAAGCCAAGCAGCTCACTTGAGGTTTTTGAATTTTAATTATTTTTCGAAACAGATTTTCACGTTCTTTCTCAGAGAATTGTATATTAATTTACTAACAAGTTTTCAATAGGTAAAGCGTTAATTTAAGAAGAAATTGGATTGGTTTAGTGGTTATTTTGCTTCTTAGGTAACTACTTTCACTAGTAGTAGTAGTAGTAGTAGTAGTAGTAGTAGTCATGTTTACCTCGGAGACGCGGATTCGGACACCCGTCATTTCCTTATGGCACATCGTATCGTCGTCAACAATTTCACTGCGGCGCTACCGAGGCTCGGCCCTGTTTGTCAGGTTGCACAAATCCTGCGCTTTTCCGCCTATGACCTGTTTTCTATAGCCCGGGCCTAATTCAGACCATCGACGTACTAAGCGGGTCGGTCATCATTGATGAGATGGCCATGCTACCTAATTTTTGGATTTTTGAGCTATTTTACGGCTCGGTGCGGACGTCGGGCCATCTCACCTTCAGACCTGCAGGGTGTCTCGCCTGCCCGTATTTTGACTCCCCCGCCTTCACCATAGTTCCATCTCGAATGCGTCAAGTAATGAATTCCCCTCCCTACTCTACTTCAACTGCTTTCACTAACTACACTATCTATGCTAGTGGCAATTTTTTCAGGACCATATTGTTTGTTAAACAGATTAGGCGCACTGTGCAGGATCCGTAAAAAAATTGTGTTGTATGTATCACCAATAAAAATAGATTTAGTAAAAAGAAAGAGTAAAGATTGCCAAGCTAGCCTGTCGATAAAAGATGTACAGAGAAGCAGAATAAAATAATGCTTAGGGATCAGGGTCTACGGATACCATGATGCTGTCCTGATTCTTCCTTTCTACATACAATGTACCTTCCTTTATACAATGTTGACTAGCTAGAGACAAATACAGTTGCCAGTGCTGTTACATAGTACAGAAATTTCTAGTTAGACTGATCTACTTTGATAACAAGGAACTACGAGGCAGGAGGAAGTGGAATCCTGGCACGGGGTATCCTGCCAAACAGAACACTCATTTTCCATCCCATATTTCTTATTGTATAGCAACAATTGACAACAGTTTACTTACAAATATAAATTATTTTTTAAACTTTCACCAAAACTGCATGTATAATTCATCAAATTGTCATTTACACATGCAAATAAAAAAATTATTTCATTATCAAATCTTTTTGATGCCAATTAGTTTGTTATAAATTAGTTTGTTCTTCCATTTTAAAGCATTGTGAAACAATCACTAGAGCAATTTATATTAAGTTGGTTGGGCGGTGTGGGAATTATGTATAATCAAGTAGTATAAAAATAATGTTCAATATGCATATGTATACATATGTTCATTGTGTTTTATATTCTCTTACAATCTTTTTTTAGTATAAAGGATTGAATTTTAGTATTTAATGTCTAGCGCATGATCTTCAATGTTTGCGTATACTTCAAGCTATGTTAAGAGAAAGGGGTCCACGGAGGAGTAGGGATTGTTCTGATCAAGTGGTGCGCCGTAAGGGTGCAGAGGTAAAAAAAAAAAATGCCATGATAGGTATTAGCTAGAATCAATATGGAAAAAGGTCTCCAACGTGACCTTTTCCACCAGAGTTTCATCCGATGCAGGAGGGTATCATAGGGCTGCCTTGTTCACGAAAACCACCTTCTCAACACGATTTTACCACGTTTTTTCCATTAGAATCACAAATCACAATGGCCTGCTTTATTAAGCTTTATGTATACAATCACAATTAGTGTACAAATATTTGCACAAATTCTTGTTTTTTTTTTTAACATAAGCGTGGTCATGAAGAATTTAGAAAAATGATGGGCCGAAAAAATTCAAACGAAAGAAACATTTTGTAATAGTTACAGTGCAGCACTCCATGTATTTATAGTGCAACAAGGACATCAGTGCATGTTACATACGTACAATCTAAAAATTTCTAATAAAAAGAATTCGATAAAAGAATAAATATTACAAAATCTATCTCACCCATTCCATTGACGTATAAACAAAACTATCTTTTAACTTCTTTATTTAATTACCTTAACCCTCGTGTGTTCTACAGTGTAAAAATTCATGAATTTTCAAATTTCAAAACATTCGATCTCGTCCTGTTGATATTGCAAAATTTCCTTAAAAAGTACCATTATAAACGAGTAGATTGCAGATTTTATGCATTTGATCAAATGGATTGGACTGAATGACGTTCATACGTATTCATATTTTTTCCAACTTATTAGAATGAATAAAGGAGAAAATGTATTCTTACAATTGACACGAGCAATTTTTTTGTTTTGCTTAAAGTTCCGCAGTCTACATATAAATTTGAAAAACAATGTGTCTATTGAAACTGTAAAACAAAAATGTATGATGCGTCATTCTAGGATGTTTTACTCAACTGTGTTTGACGATCATATGGGGGTTATGCTTGTGCAGAAAATTTCAAATTTGTGAGACCATCTGCAGTGCAGTAACAGCGTAATGCACCGAAGCATAGATTTGTTTGTGGGGACGGAGTGAGATCGTGAGGAAAAAATTGGGAGCCAATCGAGCATACGCGTTTAGGGTGACGCGAGTGCACGTGTGTGACACGCATGCTAGAAAACATGTGACTCGGGGACACGCAGCCTTCCACATATGAAGCAGAGCAGCAGAAAGCTCGAAGAGGAAACCTTTGCAGTAACACGACGACAACGACGACGACGACGAGGACGACGACGACGACGACGACGACAACCATGACGATGACGACCACGCCGACGACGTGGCTCATCGTTACGATACGATGCGTGGAAAAGGGGGACGGGTTTCAAGTAGCTATCGAAGCTTTGGGTTCCTGCATCGATGCGAGGAAAGGGCAGGTTTCTAAGCTATCTCGAATTTCTAGGGAACAAGGCACCAGGATCAGGAGGAAGGATCCTGCCGCGCTCGAACACGTTTAGGGTTGCTTCTACTCTTGACTGTTGTTGTTCCCATTTCGATTCATCGCTCGGGAACGTTGCGAGAAGGACAAAGACCTTTTCTACCTGGACTGCTAGGTTTGTTGCACATTTATTGCTTGTAATCCATTATTACATTTTATGTATTTATGACGAAAATGAAACGGGCAAATGCAAAAGAATAGATGCGTCAGAGAAATTTAGGGTTTCAGGTCTGCATTTATAATATTATATTACTCAGTAATAAAACAGACTTCTTTATACATACTTTCTGTTTCTTTTTTTTGTTTTTGGTACTGATCTAGAGATCAATTTACATAATAGTACTGCGAGTATTTTGTGTGAGCTTTTCACCTATAATCCTCGTTTTATTTGCAAATTTTTATTGTATAGCATGAAACTATGTGCATCACTGGACGATTTGTACTATGCCAAATAATTATCTTTAATAACAAGGATAGTAAAAAAGACAATAGGACATGTTTTTATAGGAAGCATTAAATCCTGTATTTTGAAGTATACATATTTAGATAAAGAAAGTAAGGAGTCATTTTTTAACAGTGCTGTTTTATTCCTAAACCTGCTCCAAAACTATAGAACCCTAAACTATAAATCTACGTTAATAATTGCGATACTACAGTTGTACTGTTTAAGAAATTGTTTCTTATAAATTTATGAAAGTCAACGCGAATATTGTTAGTGAGAATGGAAAAATTGTACGAATGCATTCTGTTGGAAGATTGGAAATGATTGAACGCGTTAGAATGCTGAAGAAGATAAAAGAAGTCTGTCCCAAGGGGTTCAAGATGATCTAGAAAGCTACCAGGGCACCAAGGACAGCCAGGAGTTCTTCGAGGTAGAATAATCGGTCAATGTAATCGGAAATGGGGCTGGGAAGGTACGAAATTAGAGCATGGTGTGAGAACATTGCCATTTGACCTGGTAGGGTTGAATTAAAGGGTTAACGCGATAAATACTCGAGTCCTGAATCACTAGGATAACATGAGGAGCAATAAGTATCCTGTGAGAAGGGTCGTCGAGTGGCTTTCTTGTAAATTGTAAATCAACAAATCAAGTACTCGAGTATTAATTTACTATGATTAAAGGTACCGTCAAAACATCATTCAAATCGGTACTATTAGAGTATCGTTTAAGAAATTAAACTCCAGATATTTCTACACCCTAAGTAAAAAGTAGTATACAATATTATCATTTAAGAATTACCGTGAAGTTATCTTGACAATTTTTCTCTCATTCTTGTATTTAGATTTTTAAAAAATGTGTTCGGTGTGCATCTGCTTTGAGAAATGATAAATGTTACTAGCGAATGCTTGATTTTATCGGAATAAATAGTGAGAGGTTGATAAATTGTTGGACAATTAATATAATAATCGGTGTAACCTTAATTTGAAAATTCAAATTTTCGAGAAAAAATGGCAGAAAACACGATTTGGAGACGATATGGAGACCGACGACGACGTTCCGATCCATCGGATTTCGTATTGACGCACGGTACAATACGAACAAAAGCTATGTGGCTTCTCGTATCAGAACATCATGAAAGTGGAGGAACGTGTTTCATGGTCACCATGAAGAGAAGCTTCCCACTTTCGCTACGGCTTTGGACTCTCCCTATGGCTGCGCTGTAAGTCAGACACGATGGCGTTGGTGTTCACGTGCCCCAACGTCATTAAAGTAATTAACAACCTCGTCGAATGGTGTTAATTAGTTGAAGCGTAAAGGGTTAAGGGACTACATTGAAGGTCGTACCACTTAGGAGCAAGGAGAACATAAAAGAGTAGGAGTAGTAGAGACACTTTTTCGATGGTGGTCATTGAAAGGCCGCCACCACGCCCAGGGGCCGTAATCATGGCCTACCATAAACTAGTGCATAGTTTACACGCTAATTATATCGGCTATTGAACAACCATAATTGGATCACGTCCAGTTACAATTTTAACAGACTCCGCAGAACAATTTTCAGCTCGAGTAATTATACATATATATGTATATATAGTATTTAATTAAATACATATTTGTATAATCAATATAATTTTTGTGTCCTTGTACGCTTATTAATAAAAATATCTGGTCATACGAGTCTCATAGGTAAATAATAAATAGTAAAATAATGAAAGTTGAAAGAAATTTAGAGAAATATCGTGTTAAATAAATATTTATATGTTTTATAATTTTGTGGTACGTTTCGTGCATATTAGCGGACTTGACGGTTTCGCGGTAGGAATATTTAGTTCCCTTGTGACAGATATTTCTGTGTTCCTTTTATTTTTGTTGGACAGGCTCAAACACTTTGGTTTCTTGCCGGCACAGAATGTTTCCGAATGCGCTGAATTTTTTGGGGATAACGAATGCAGTCATCGAGTATTGTACGAGCAATTTGTGGCTGTTGCTTGGTCGGTACGCTATGTCTCGTCGCGTCCGTTCAAAGAGTCATTCTGGTCGTTACACTCTACAACGATATGAACCAGCTACGCATAATTCGTTAAATTTAGTTACCAGGCTAATATAGTTCGTGTGGAGCATGCCCTTCTCTGCTACCTTTTATGCAAGCAAATTTATTCTAATTAAATCAAATTAGATGCACCCCTTCCCCTTGTTGCTGCGTCTGTTTCTCTTTCCCTTCTTCTTTCTTTCGTTTCGCTAGTCGTTCGCTGTACGCGTATCATTCACTTTCTTTGTAGCTGAAGTACGCACCTGTAAGTGGTACAATACATACTTACTTGTATATGTACATATACCTCTTATTTCAATTTCAAATTAAACCACGATTTTACATTGAATACCGAAATAAAATAATGTGGTCGTTCATAACCGTTCAAGGTATCACATATGTAGTATACAACATAGGCTGATCTTCGTATCGTAAAAGACTGTTATTTTATGTTGTTCATAAATAAAAATAACTCTCTTCATTTATAAAAAAAAATAGTACCGTTTCATTGCAATTAATCATTGAACACAGCTAAATTATAAAAACAATATTAAGACACCAGATAAGTTATTATAAAATACAATAACTATAAATAAAAAATTTTTCGATGTTCCAGAACGATTTTTATCAAGCATTTTAATCGCATTGCAAAAACAGGTTACAAACGAAAATCTTCATGTGCATCGTGTACACAGTGATCTCGACTACGGCGATTACAGGGCTATGGTGGAGAAACACCATAGACGTCACCATGATAGCCAGGATACCATAATTGCGGAGGAAGTGTCTTCATGGTGTCCATGGCGGAGAACTTGGTAATTTAATTTTCCTACAGAATACATAATTGCCTCAACACCCCTACATACAAACGGTTCTCTGTACCGACTTTATTACGAACATAACTGCATGTATCTAATGAAGCGGATTAACATCTTTCAAAGTATTAGGACGCTAGAAGACCCGCGTAGGTCCGAAAGAAAATTTTTCACGGGCCCGTCCGATAACCACCAAACTGTTCTCCTTTTTGGGGATAACCACACTAGGGGACCATGAAGCCAGGAAGGCGAAAATTCGAAAGGGTCTTTACGAAGTTCAACGATACTCTGGGGCATTCTATCTTTTTTTTTTGTGAACTTTTACCAGGAGATCATCAGGGTGAAGTCGCGAAGGACTCGCTGTTAGACCTTATCTACCCTGTTTATTTTTTTCTAGAAACCATACCAGGATAACAGGAGCCTGGCGAAATTGAAAACACCCTGGAAAAGCAAAGCAGTCGATGGAAATTGATGACGGTTACTCAGAAAAACTATTGGTTTTGTTACTGGACATTTAAATAATTTTTGTCCTGTCTTGTGAGAAGTTTGTTTTGATGGTCGTTTTATGGTCAATTAAATTAAAGTTCTGGAGAATTGTATTGTACATAATGATAATTTTGATCAGACGCATTGTATATTTAAGGTCATAATATAGTATATAACGGTTAGGAATATTTTTGTAATTGATATTGTAATTTCGTAAGGTTGACAACCTGCTTCGCAACCTGCTTCGCAAAGAGAATTTCCACAGTTTCCATCTAGCGGAAAAGTGTTTTCCTGTCGGTGATCCGGGCGGGAGATTCCTTTGTCCGAGGCTCGCGTTGTTTGCTTTCCTACCAGGGTTTCAGGAGTTCGCGAGAGAGTCCTGGAAACACGGCCTGGAAATCTGGAAAATCGCGGAAAATCGGCGGGTGGAAAGTCTACGATCGGGATAGCATGAGCAGTGGAAAACGTGAAGAATTTTCCGTCGATGCCAATGCGAAGCGTCCGAGTTTCCACCGACGAGAATTTTCTTTCTCCCATATCGCGTCGCGCCGCGCCGAAGAAAACTCGCGAAAGATTAACTTTCAGAAGGACAATGCTTCGAAGGAGTTGTTTGTGGAACGATATACAAATTGTTTATTTTCCAATCAGGAAAACATAGCGTGGACGCATCTACTATGCATTTCCAAAACAGATAGAGATAGCTTTCAGAAAATCGAAGGTGCTATTTGCAGGAATAGGGGAACAGGAGTGAGGAGTGGGCAGGAATTTTTGGATTATGAATTTTTCAGTGGAAAAAGCAGTTGTAATTCTTTTTAGTGGATACGTTCGGAGAAATGCGTTAGGGAACGTTGTTCCTGAATTTAGGGGCTCGTACGTACATACATAGTATACATATACATATTATACATATAGCGAATGCGTAATAAAATTTGACTTTCGGTCAACAAATTAACGGAGCATCGATGTTTATTATATCGACCGCTATAGCGTCAGCCCTTAATCTTTCTATACGGATGCCGGTCGTTCCAGCGAACCCTCGGCAAATTTAATTGTCTCCGACTGAATGGGGACCAATGAAACGTTAAGGAATGATCAAGGGGAAATTCAGAGGGAAGTGACTGTTTAATGGGCACGCCAATTATGTTCAAACTTCGCTATTGGGACCGCAGTAAACCACTGGAGGTGGACTTTTCCTGTAAGCCTCCGGCAGACTACTCTCGCAATTAAAAGTAAAAAATACCTTGAATCAATACAATCATTTCTAATACAGAGAAATTCTAAACGAAAACGTTCCAGTACAAAGTATCAATTTAATGCTAACCAAATAGTAACGTACAATAACTCTGGCAAAAATTACGATAGCTGAGAGCTGAGGGAAGGAATAAAAAAACAATAGATAAAGAATTACTACATACTCGATGCAATCATTTTTATGACAATGAAAATTCAAAACAATGCATGGAAATGTAGGCAGCCTCCGAAAAGAAAATTGATAATTGCAAGAAATAAAAAGAAGGAAATTTTTATAGAAACAAATGTAAGTATAAATAAACGCTTGAGAAATATTTTCTGTAATTTGTAAATCCTCCAGAATATTTTAGACTAATTTTTAGATTTTTCTATCGAGTAGCGTTAATATGTAGTTCAAAGTTCGAAGCAGCCTAGATTTTCTGCGTACAGTGCCGTCCAGTACAGGAATGGAAATGTAAAAAATTGTTCGTGGGACGGAATACGGACAAGATACGCTTTTCATTTTACAGGAAAGTGAAAGGGTTTCTAGAAGGACAAGGTATTAGGATTCTATGACGCCTCTAAGACCCGGTCACTCTTTGTAACCATCAAGATTCACCGACGAGTTTGATGACACTTGAGTAGGCTCGTAGAAGGAACCCAGAGATTCGAGGAAGTGTTACACAAAGGATATATTAAGCGGAATTAATTATACCTTTTAACGTCTCCTCGAAACACAATTAGAACTCCCACGTAATCGGACGAGCTTGCTAAGCCCTTAATTTAGCCGAACGAAGTGGAAAAAAAACGAACTTCAAACGGTACGAATACCAGAGGATCAGAACGATGAAAAATTGGGGAGTGGGAGAGGCGATCTTAGTAATAAAAAAAGTGAAATCCAATTAGCGGCCCCTTTGATACCAGGGGCGTAGAGAATCCAAGAAGCTTGTTAAAGAATTTTTCGAATTGGTCACGTGTTTGACCAGACTTGGGAAAGAAATTTTTGAAAATGGAGCGTTGAGAAACGTCGCGTCGCGTGATGGAAAAAATGACGTTATTGTAACGTTGTCGATGCGAGCACCGATAAACAAAAAAAACCTTCGTTGACGACGTTGGATAGAATAGGCAGCTAGGAGAGCTAGAAAGTGAAGTCGAAATCGTCGAAATCCGATGACAATGATTTATTTCGAAGGTAGGGTCCCGGCCGGGTAAAAGCCCACGGCCCAATTAACATGGCCGCAAAGGCCAGGGGAACAGAAAGCTTCTGACGCTGCTGATTTCTGGTGGAACTTCTGAAGAAAAGTTTGGCCTTTTTTCCTTCGGCAATAGAATTCGATGACTCTTGTTCTTCATTGCATTTATCTTGCTATTTAATATCAATGGAAGACATAAACGCTCCACGCAAATTGTAGGGATCAATGAAAATGTATTTCATCTTCTCGTAATTTAAAAAAATCGTAAATAATGCAATAACACGCTTAAATTCGTTTAACGTCTCCACAGTTTCGTACTTTACCTACTCATTTTTATTATGAATGCGTAAAATTCAACGTTTTTACGAAATTTGAAAAAAACAGACAATTTTTTATATTTTTAAACATTCTGAAAAGTATTGATTTTCATCAGGCATCTGATGAAACGATTGAATTTGCTTTGAAACGTCAACCATGTTTTTTTATATGAGTTACTTTTAAATATCGATTAGTCCTCTGCGTATGTATGGCAAAGGATTTTATAATTACTTTATAAGAAACTGTTTCAAGCAAGATTGTAGAATTTTTTAAATGTGCTTTTAGGGACGTATAATTGTTTCGTAAGAAAATTGCTATGAGACCAGTAGAATTTTTAAAATTTACTGGCGGGGGTTATACGGATTATACGTTTTGGAAGAAATGTCTCGTTAGAATTTTACGATTAATAAATAGCTAAGAAAGTAAAGTAAGTAAAGGATCTTCTGTTCCCTTCGAAACGAAACTATTGCAGAGTTAGGAAGATCAAGCTGACGATAATCCCATAGATATGTCAGAGGTAGAAAGTGAAAGCTAATTATCGTGTCCTCGGGAAGCAGGGCGCCAGAAATATCATAGAGGTACATACCTCCCAAAAGTGTCTTTGAACCCGCCTTCAAGGGCCCACGTATTATTCGTTTAAATTCTTCAGGGTTCCTATGTATGTATAATAGTATAATACATTGAATAATCAATTTCAACACAGTGGTTCTCGCAGTAAAGTTTCAATGAAGTTTCTTAGAAAATTTTTAACCAATATAATTGATCTGTTTATACTGTGAATTTTATGCATTCATGATAAAAATTAATAAGACGAAACAGTGATTAAAAGACTTTGATAATATTCTTGTACCATTCTCAACATATTCAAACCATGTATCAAAGCTAGAAATACACCGGTATTTCTGTCTCTTCTACATAATCCATAATTGCACACGCAACAAAGGCATAAAATCTTTGAAATGGCCAGATCGTTGATAACGAATCTTCCAGTGATCTCCAAAAAACGATTATTCGATTATTGTTAATACCCGAACAATAGTAACGACGTTACTCTGCCGTGATTAATTCGATTATTCTCACGGTAGATTGTAGTTTTAGATCAGCTTCGAGGTCCATAATCAATTTCCCACGCTAACAACGGCCGCCTAAACGAGAACGCAGGCGATCGATGCGTCTATGAAAACAGTGGGAACACATGGGATCGTTCAGCCAGTCAATGGGTTTTGTTTCTCACGGTTATGGGACTCGTTACGGGAGCAGAGCTTATAAAAGGGACCGAGAGTCTCTTTTACGGTCAGTCTGCTCGCAGCAGTCGACGATACTTTCGGGTCATCGTTATTCTTCCGACGAATTACATGCACGTTACTTCAAAATTTATACCAAAGTGCATGCGCTGAACATGCATAGAGATTCGTTTAGAGAAAATTGGACTTTCGATAATTCAATTGGTTCGTGTTTGAGTTTGAAGACTAGAGTTCACCACAGTTAATAGGAGTAACGTTAGGTAAATAGAGACTCGTGTCCACGTGTAAAAGAATTGTAAAAGAATTTTGCAAAATCACTCACCGGACGGATGATTCGATAGTAAATTGTAATCGTCGATCTGTAACGTGCTGTTTGGTCCTACTCTCGTGAACCTAACGACATGGTACTGGTTATCGTTGACCTTGACGCTAACCTCACCGATCAGGTGGTCGCTTGTGCCCATGTTGTAAACAGCAAACACGTTGCCCTTCACCTGAAAATGGTTTAACATTTTTTATAGTTACAGTGAGGAGTGTGAATTTTTTTTTCTTGAAACTACAGTGTTTGTTCGCGCAGTTGTCAAGCAATCTTTTCTAAACGTTTGTAAATGTTTAATTTCGTTCTAATGTATGTGTGCGCTTTGTTCGCTGACGTTTTATTAATTTATTGCTTCGATTTTATAAAGTTAAAATAGATTTAAAAGTACATAGAATCAGATATACATCGCGTCGTTGATTGGATCGTAATTTTAGTTGTCAATTATGTCGATTGTAAAAAATTTATTAGTCTATTTTAGTTGCAAATGTATGTTTAGTTCATAGAGGAAAAAAAAATTTGTAAAATCACAGATCCAAGTCTAGAATTTTTTGTAAATTTTAATTTCGAAACTCTGCTAATGTATTTTTTGCTATGTTTCCTAATTAATTGATTAATCGTGGTAACACAAATTGAAAATACTCTCTTCTCTTCAAACGCTAACAATGGGATGTTGTTTTAATGTAACGATGTAAGTAAAATGATTATTGTAGTTCATTCAATTTATGGAATACAATTTATAATGTTACTCAAGCTTTGTAATTTCTCACGTAGAAAATTTACTACTTGGTGTATAATTCATAAAATCTAGAATTACTATGAAGCGAGGAGCTTCCTATCGCTTTTAATTAAAATTTCATACATTCAATTCTTTATTCAGAGTTAAAGATTAATTTAATTAACGATATATCGCAGTAAACAATTACGATAAATCTCAACTTTTCAGATTCGATTTGATTAGACTCATTATATGTATACTTTATAAAATTGAATAATCAAATTGTATCGTCGACGTATTAATCTAGCTTTTTTATTTCAGAATCCAATCACGATTATATTATGTAGTTTGAAATCTTTTCAATTACTTTTCTAAAATGATTTTTCTTTCGGATAAAATTTGTAACATGCCAATCCTACGATCTGAAACTAACATATTCAACATAATATAACAATTTAAACTAACATACTCTCTTCTTAATTTGCATTATATTAACTTTATCGCTTAAATATAACATATGCATATGTATAGGTATACCTACATAATTCTACCTAGTTTTCTTCTCATACTCTTTGAAAATAATAAAAATACTATTTTCGGAATATTTATTCATTAAAAATGGGTTCGACTAATATTGCGAATATTCCAAATATAGTTCCAAATATTAACAATATATTTTATGATGTTAAATGTTTCAAAATTTTTCATCGTTTCGTTCGCCATCCTCCTTTATGGTTACTTTCTGTCCAACAACGCTATAAATTATCCTCCAATATTCTACGTATAGTCATGTTTTGTTTTAATTATTATATCATTTCCTAAACAGTGCGAATTTTTTCTCACACTTTTTGGACAATGAAAATTTTTTGAAGTACATAACGAATAACTATAAAATGATATACAGGAGATTAAAGGTTGCGATAAGAAAATTCGCATTATTATGAGATGAGCAAATAACCAATTCTCTAACCAATCAACTACGATTTAGATTTTCATCTGTTACTAACAATTTCGATCTCGAGGAAATCGTTGCTGGAAGCAGATTCGATCTTGAGCAGAACAGCATCGTTCACGCTGGTAACGAAACCGAATGCCACCGTATCTCTCTTCATTTTCGGTCTTCGATCCGGAGGGAACGTGTACGTAATAATACCTTTCCCGGCTCCAAATTCATAAGCTATCGCCTCTGCAACATATTAAACATTCGAATTATTGTAGACCACCAGTCATTTATCACAAGCAATATTCCATTCCTCGTATGACTGAGAATTTTTAATAGATCCCTCAACAGCAACAGACACTTTAATTATAAATCAACAGCACATCCTCAATAGACTAATCTAATAATTTCGTATCGGATTATTGTATAACAGAAGATTTTTAAGCTTTCATCTGGTACAGCACAATTATCGAAAAGTCTACATATATGCATTAACCCTTGAACAATGCATCTTTTCCAGAATCATAAAAGTAACGTTGTTTACCATCATCCACAGCTTTATTTATCAATTTTTTCAACACATTTCTTGTAGACCCGTTACCATATCGATGTTCCTAATCTATCATTTTCATTCATTCGATCAGAAATATCAATTTTTGTCTGAATTGAACGTCATTCTATGCTCTAATTTATTTAATTCTCCACACACAAGTACTCCAATCTTTCGAACACACGGTCCAGTTCTCCAGCGACCCCCATAGTCAAGAGTTATTATGTAGACAGCAGTCTCTGTTCGCATTATTAGTAAAATAAACGTTTGTCAGTGAGTCACTGTTAGCTGGCCGTTTTCTCGTGTTCATCAGAACCGCTCGTTTCGTTGCAAACGCAACGGAGTCTTGTATAAACAGGCAGCGTGCAAATTGTCGTCGTTGACAAACAGAGTATGGCTGAGGCAGAGAGACAAAGTTATAGAGGGAGAGGTTTGCCTGATGTGGCAAACGTCGTCGTTGTCGTCGTCGTCGTCGTCGTCGTCGTCGTCGTCGTCGTCTACGAAATGCATTTCTCTTTACCGTCGTTGCACGTCGGCCCGGTGAAGCTAGTCATGTCGCAGTCGCAGGTGTGACTGTTCCATTGTTGCACGCACGTGCCGTGGTTCGAGCACAGGTCATGCGTACACTTTTTCCCAGCGTGCAGGCTGCTGTACATGTTGCAGCCGGATTCCACCAGAGAGCTAGGGACCACAGCATCCACGATCAGGTTGGTGCTCTCACCACTGAGATCCAAGGACGCCAGACACCCCTCGAAACCATGATTGCTGGCGATCTGCTTCGGCAGCTGGTTGTACTGAGATTTATCCACTCCGCCTGCAACGATGCAATTGTAAAGTTAGACAAGTGGCGCCGTTGAAAGTAATTTTCTGAGAGGATTTTGGTCATTATTGGGTGTGTAGAAAGAGAAATTTATTTTCTTTTTTAACGTGTCTAATCGATCGATAATAATACAGTTTGAAGAGGTTTGAGACTTTTTCGTTGACAGAAGCAATTTGTGATCAGGCTGATTTAAAAATTTTAAAAATATAAATTTTCAGAAACAATTGCAATAATCAGGAAGCAAATAGAAATTTCTTTCTGTCTAAGAGAGATAATTGATTGTTTTGAAATATGTTAATAATTTCTAATGTAATATTGAGAGTTTCTATTATACATATATTCTAGAATAGTTCATACAACATCGATAGTGTTATTGAACTAAGCATCAATCGCAATATTCCTGCAGTTCGGGTTACGTTATAATATTTCGGCTGGTAGAGAAAAATCATCGAACGGAATCGCGATCGAGGCAGGATGGACGCGGCAACGAAGGAAACTGGACCTCGGTCGGCCGAATGACAGCGTCAGAAAATATTGCTCGATTCGGAACCGCGGCAGGATTCGTTTTTTCGGAGTCTGTGCACGCGCATGCGGTAGGAACGTAGCGTGGGATACAAGCTCGAAATCATTTTCGGCGAACCACGAGCGGTTTGAATTTACGGCAGCGAGAAGCAATGCGATCGGTCGAACGCGCGGTCGTCTCGGATCGACGAACTCGTACGACAGAATTTCGAATATGGACAGCGCCACAGCTGCCATTTTTTCGACACCACGATGCGCGTATTTGCCCGATTTAACTGCCCGTTATCGAAGCTTTCTTTGAGGTAGGCTTTCAACTTGTACATACATATTTGGTTCGAAGGGTCTAATGACAATGTTAAATTATTATTCGGCAAGAACGGTACATCTATCTAGAGATTAACAAGTGTATTCAATTCTATTATTCGCCAATAAATGAAATTTTCAAGTAATACTGATTTTTGTCCAGCTTTTTAGTAAAAATCAAGTGGTGCATGGTGCGACGTTGTTTCGACGCGTCGCGTCGAAGCAGGCATCCGAGTTATTTATACGGCCACGTATTTGATCGATGATTTCATCGCTGCGTTATTACGCGACGGTCGTTGATTCTTAGCTACCGATTTTATCTCCGCGCTCGATGTATCGGCGGAATCGATGTCCACCGCTGAACGATTTATTATTCCCGGGATTCCCGGGATTCCTCGTAATTCACGAAGTAATATTTCACTTTCCGAGGGTATTAATAGTTTTTCTGTTACCTGGCATCTCGATAATATTCTGGAGAGTGCGATATATTTACCGAAAATAATTATTGGGCGGAGCGTTAGCCATGCTTCCATCGAGAGATGATTTTCCACGAAAATAACGAATAACGAATGTCTATGAAATTCGTTAAGACCTTCTCTTTACGAGACGTTGATTTTACTTTAAGCGTAATATCGTAGAATCTACAATAAAAAATTCGCTCCTCGGTTGCACCCTTCAATTATTAATCAATTGTCACATTTATATTTACATTTCTACATCTAAAATTGTTAGTTATAAATGGTATTTTTTTTCTTTTAAGCGTGGATTAAACTTTTCTTTTTCTTTCAAGAAATTATTGGAGAGAACGAAGAGCAAGGGGTGGCAAGGGGTTAATATATGTATCGCGATGAATAATTTGAAGTTGATATACTCACCAATATACAATATCCCATCGAGATCGAGGTTCTCGTTGCTACCCTGGCTGATGAAAACAGTGACATAATCATCGACAGCCAGCGTGTGCTTCTTTGGCGCTGGCCTGCCAATGCTGACAGCGTGCCATTTGCCGTCGTTCAATCGCGACCTTGAGTTATCCTTGAACCTGACAGGTCCGTCGCCTAAATCGAACACATACTCAATGTGTCCGTTCACTAACTCCACGGCGATAAAGTCCCGTTCACGTCCGGAATTGAACAGGATAAGACCGTTCGCTTCCCTCGTTTTGAACTGAAAGACAACAATCATCGAATGAATACAATAACCACCGATCGCTGTAACATACAACTTGAGCATAATCTAACGAATTATAAAATAATGATCGGTAGATGGTGCGTCAAGAGATGAACGCGATTCACGAATCAAACAAAAACCAAATTTATTAATTGTTCGATTATCCATCGTCTTATGTAACTGTCGCTGAACAGAGACCAGAATAGAGGTTCTCGGCAGCCAAAATCGATATTACAACAGTTTCCAAGCGTTGGTATACGTATGCGGTCTGGCGAGACTCGCGTTTGATTGCAAAAGCGGATTCGTGTTTTTAATCGCTTCCAGTGTATGGAAGCGCGAGCGGCTCGATGAAAGACACCGGGCCAAATGGAGAAACCCGTCAATTACGGGGGTCGTGTAATTACGAAGGTGATGGCTGAGAGAAGCTAGTCTACCGCGTGGTGCGGAAGAACGAAGAGCGATTGGGTTTTCCCGTAGAACACAGGATTTTTTTTTTTTTATATGTCATGAAAGTTCTGGTTCAAATTAAGTGTGGCTTCGTGAAAATATGTATACATGTAAGTACTTATGTATATGTATGTATGAATGTACGATGCTGTTGGGAATAGCGTGCACTTATTTTTGATGTTTTGGTGTTAGAAGGTTTAACAGCTATCTTGTTCTCTCTTTTGTATCGTTACGATATACACATATCTCATATAAATGAGAATAGTATAAATATAAATCGAGGAAGACTTTCCTTAATATTAACTCGAGAATCAACTAAAATTAACTAAAATTAGGTTAATGGATTTTAAGAAGGAGCAGAGAATGATTTGGAGAGAGCAATTACCTGGAAATAGATGTTCGTTTCGACGTACGCTTTTAGCACAGGTAATCCGACGAACGTGTGCTTCGACTTGAAGGTCACGGGATAGTGAACCGGATGGTTCCGTTTGCCGAATTTCCCGGTGACCCTGATGATCGGTGTGACGCCTTGATGGGAAGGTTGATGATTCCCGGAACTCCTCGCTATCTCGAGATAAGGATAACCGTTGAACCAGATCTGCTGCAGTTGGCCAACGAAGTGAGGAATTTCCTCTCCAGCGTGCTGGTAACCGCCCACGTGAAGAGTGCGAAACTCTAGTATCCCTTGTTTGCCAAGCTGGGTCTCGGCTGTTCAACAGAACACCATAATTTATTCGATCCGTCGATTTTATTCGGTTGAGTGGAAATATTTCATTTTGAAATGCTGCGCTGGGTCAACTGGTACCCTGAAGAAAATTTCGAAAAATCCAACTTTCAATCCTAGAAGTGAAGATCGGTGGTTGAAAAGTTACGGGTGTTTTAAAGTTCACAGTGTTTTGACAGGTAAGAAATACATACTGAGCGTCGCGCGAACGTGTCTTTTAACAAGTGCAGCCGCTAGGTGGCAGCACAACAAGCAGGCACCAATGTCGATCATGTAGATTTCCAAGCGTAGTCGGGTCGGCCGGTCTACGGTCTACCCCTACCCACTAACAAACTTGGAATGTACACCTTCTCTTTGAGATCTTGTTCGACGGCAGCTTGTTCCAGAAGAAACTGTACACCTTAAAGATAGTCGCGCACGGCACTCTTAGCTGCCAAAAACCTTGTGAATTACTCAAGTTTAAACACTCGTAACTTTTCATATTTGGATTTCTGGCGTTTTCTCGCAAAAATCTACCGGATTATCGTATATCTATATACCGTATATCTATATACGTATAATAATAAAATCGAGTCCGTCTTTCAGTTTGTAATACTATCAATTGAGAACGGCTGAACGTGGAAAGCTGAGGTTCGAACCATTAGACGCGGCGTTTCGTCGGAAAGGTTTTAGAGCAAACCGCATTCGAATTGGACCATTGGTTCAAAAGTTGTGACGTCATTTGTGATCAAACATGACTCCAGGAGCACCAATATTCAATTTGAGAGAGAGAGAGAGAGAGAGGAGAGAGAGGGAGGGATGAGAGAGGGAGAGAGAGGGGAGAGGGGGAGGGAGAGGAAGAGAGAGAGGGAGAGGAAGAGAGATGGGGAGAGAGAGGGAGAGAGCGAGTGAGAGAGGCAGAGAGGGAGAGAGGGAGAGAGGGGGGAGATGGTGGGAGAGAGGGAGGGAGAGAGAGAGAGATTTCAATTTGCCACTATGTCGATTCTGTAGGTTGCATAGTTTATCTGCTATGACAACCTTTTCAGGTATATCTCCTGTGGTCGGGCGCAACCCGCCCGGAGGGCTTGGCTGCGAGGGCGTGCCGTAGGCACGCCGCGGGCAGCTAGTACTTGAAATTACCAAGTGTACGTAAACCAGTGATAGGCACGACAGTAGGGGCCCCCGAGTTACCTGCTTCTCCCACCAACCTCGTCGGCTACGGAGGGACGTACAAGGGGGAAAATGAAGTCGCGAGAGAGAGCGGTTGGCGGGGGATGCTCTGCGGATCCTTATTGTCCGCGTGGGACAAAAATGCCCATCACCGACGTAGACCAATACCGTAGACACATTTAAAACAACCCCTAAAAATTGTCACGAGGTGCCATAGCGTTTCTAACGGCGTTCTCTTCGCGTTAATTTCGCTGCTAAGGCACAGTCTAAGCAAAACTTCCAAGTTTGCATTTCAATTTACGATATCCACCTGCTCTCCCTAAGGATCCGTAAACCGGGGATGTTGCAGGACCCACCAAATAAGAATAAATGCGATTAAGACGCGGCGTCGCGTCGTTAATAAGAATTGTCCCGCAGCGAATACCACTGTACTTTGGAAACTCGGCCGTGGCTCCGCTCGCGGAAGTTACAGGGAAACTATTTTAATTATTAACCGGTCCGAGATTGTCCCTTATCCAAAGCCCACGGACAATGGAGACTCGATATTGGCGCATTGTTCCTTGCGTACGCGAGCGCAAGAGAAAATCTTACACCGGACCGACGACGCTATTAAGCTTAATTGTCCCCCAAGCACAATGTAATAAACTTTGAAAATAAGTAACGCCCCGCGGCGGCAACTATCGACAGGTGTCGCTAATAAATGTTCCAAGTTCCCTTTTAAAGTTACAGCTGGAACAACGGCGGTGGAGGGGGTTGGGGGCGCTGCAGGGATATATCTCCTACCCACGGTTTGCTTCGAAATTTTACGACACGCTCGATTTACGAGCCATTAAAAACAGTTTCCATAGGTTGTTGTACACGCAACCTGAAAGACGTTCGCGACGATTCTTCGGCTGCAGCTCGTTAACACTGAAAAGTTTTAATACGAGCGAGGAAGCGAGAGGTTCCCGAGACTGCGGGCCGTTTTTCTAATTTGTAGTCCTAGTTTTGTCGTTTTCCGTGCGAATTTTCGGGAATGTGTTGACAAATTCGACGAACGAATAATTTAAAACAAAGAATTGTGTTACATTTTGTGGTGTCGTGTCGATCCCGAAACTGGGAATCGGCTCACGGCTAAGTTGAGGGTGAACGAGTGTAAGTTCAAACTCCGGAGAACACGTTCGAATACTTTATTTGTAACAAGAGGCGAGGCTCGGCTTGCTGGTTCTAAGTCAGACTCGGCTGTGCTTAGATGTAGTCGCGTATCTAGTCGAAACGATTCTGCTTTTCGCGAGCCCGCATGGAAATTGTGGAGGCTCGGAGGTAGGTGTGGTTTTTCTGGAAATTGTTGCAATTGGTTGAGAGGTGTGTTTTGGAAGAAGATGGAAGTGGTGGTGAAAAATTAGAAGGAGTAGGAGTAGAGGTGCATCTGGTGCGGGTGACTAGGGTTGTAAAACTATAAAATTTAGCACGTTAACGGTCGAAGGCCCAACACGTGTACGTCAGCCGAGGTGCCGCTATTTTTTGACCGTACCGTTCGTCCTTTATGGGTTTACGATTAACATTTCCCTCAAGTAGGTATGACGGATGGTAACGGTCGTACGCTTGTCCCTTCGCAGGAGTTTTTACGATGTAACACATTTCTTTCACAAATATTATTATAGTGAAATCGAGAAATTATCGTACACCGTTCAATTTGTTTAAGCATCGACTATTGTTCTGAATTAAGTTTGTCGGGAAGAAGAATTATGAATTATTGAAATTTGTCCAGTATTTATGTTCGCCTGTATGTATTATATGTATGTTTCCGCCACTTGAAGGTTGCCGAGCCTAGCCGGCGGGGCACAGCGCAGCGCGTTTCTTTGCTCGGAAGTTTCGAATGTCCGGCAGGAAATCAATTCGATTCTCGAGCAATTTCGCGAGTTGCTCCAGTTTCAATTCGATCAAACGATAAGCATTCGCGAAGTTATAATCAAATTCTCACCGCGTTACGGATGTAACGGGACCGATGCGATCGGGAAGCGGACGGGGTAGGTAGGTAAGCTGAATTTGCCAGCGGTGCATGTAACTTCGGGACTGTGCACCCTGGGAAACTTCGCGTAACGGTTCGACAAAATTGCTGGCTGATCGTGATTAAAGGCCTCGTGTGTACGAGCACGAGCACGAGCACGAGCACGAGAGCGAGAGCATGTGCGTGTCTTCACGGAGGGATCAGTCTCGGTGGCACTCTTCCCCCCGATTTGATCAGCATCTGCGGTTCAACGAATACCAACCGGATCGTTGTTTGATGTCAATTTACGATTCAATTAAACGCCGTTCGATTGGCTCACGATCGGCTCTATCGGTCGTTAGTCAAGACGGCCCTTAACAGATCACTACCAGCTGCCCGGCATTGTAATTTCGAACACGAGCTATGCCCTGTTTGCCACTTGTCAACACATTTCGCGCGCAATAACCTACCCCGTTGTTGTTACGCTTCTCTCTTTTCGAGCATGATTCAAAGAATTTTCCCGCTGTTATTCGATACCGCGTTAAATGATATTGATATCGATCATGATATTTTTTAAACAATTTTTGGAACGTATTAAATTGTTTTTAGTAATTGATTTTATTGAAAACGGTGTCTACCACACAAATTTTCTTTTCTCCTTTCCTTTCTTATCGTTAACCTTTAATCCGTTTATACTTGAAACTAATTCAGCCAGAAATTTTATCGAATGGATGAGAATAAATATAATTAAGGATTTCGAAAAATCTTCGACGAGTCCTACCACT
Organism: Lasioglossum leucozonium; assembly: GCA_028454225.1. Classification (NCBI taxonomy): domain Eukaryota; kingdom Metazoa; phylum Arthropoda; class Insecta; order Hymenoptera; family Halictidae; genus Lasioglossum; species Lasioglossum leucozonium. The sequence continues at coordinate 312,010 of CM052209.1, forward strand.
TTTATAAAATTCTTTATACCTTTCGCTTGGAGCCAAGAAAAATTTGTTTAACGAACGGAATCCGATGATCTGTATTAGTACATTGAAGATAAAAATCAGAAATTTCGCGAGCTGTTGGATGGATCGAGAGAGGGAGAAAATTTGTCTCGCGGAGAATTTCATCCGGTGATGGTTATTTGCAGACATTGGAGGTTAGGCGTGCGGAGGCAGCCTAGCACCTTCGGAAATATCTTTGCCAGTCGGTGCTTCTTGCAATAAGAACAGAAGGACGTCGTGCACTCAACCGGGCAGTAATTATCGTGCGATCGATGCCGCCGACGAGCATTCGAGCGAGGACCGTGTGGAGCTTGTGGCGATACTAGAGCGGTCAAGCAATTTAGGGTATTGCCACGTAACTCAATATTGCTGGCACTCGCCATCCATTTAATAGGCTGATCTGGAGAGTGGGCCAGCAGGTTTGGGTGTTTCACTTTATCGAGAAGGCAGCGGACGCTTTGTCGGTGGACGTGCTCCTACTTGACAATGGCCATGTTCGCCGTTTCGGGCAATATTTTCCAAACTGAGCTCGTACTCGCCCCGCTCACCGGGCGTTACTGCCTCGAATTTTATCCTGGTCAATTTCACCGATAGTATATGTATGTATACGCTTCGATACTCCCAACGTTTTCTCATTATTTCATTGTCTTGCCATCGATGCAGGTACGACGATGCATCCGACGAGATGCGACGCGACGCTTGCGAAATAAATGTACCAATCGTGTAATTCGCTAATGTCATCCACGATGCGTAATACTTAGGAATTAATCAAACTATGTCTATTCGATACTTTCGATCTTTTTTCGTTTCGAAGATTTTCAGACGACGTAAACGCATCGAAATAGTTTTCTTCAATTGTTAGGGACAGGAACGTATCTACGGAAGAAGATGGTTACACGGGTACCGTGTCTTAAGGTCCCGAACTGAATTGAATTCTGGACCTGGTAATCATGCAATTAACCACGTCATTCGATTAACTCCGAACGATCTTTGTACTTTCGAAAACGACTTTTCCTTTACCGTCCGCACGGAACAACTATTTACAACCGACGAATTCAGATCAATATTTCACGACCCATTACTCTCAGGCCCCGGTAATTTCTCAACATTCCCGTTTCCTCGGTTTTCAACAATCCACGCTCCAACTCTTCGCAACTAGCGCGCAATTCACCGGCCCCGCTCAAAAATAATTTTCCAAAAATAATCGTTTCGCCTCTCCTCGACCGAATTCCAGCTATTTAAATTCTACCGAAACCATCAGAGTTCGTTCTGCGAAGTTTATCGCGGCCGCCGTAAATCACACGGTCCAAAAGCTCAACCCCAAACCCACCACTTCAAATACACCACCCAAATGCACCCACAATCAGTGTTTCTTCTCGAGAATTTTTATAATGGCTTATTCTTCGTTGTAAACGACAACGTTGTCGGAAATGACAACGTTTATCGAAAAACTCTTACTTAGAATGCAGTACTAAATTTATTTAGAAAGAATTGTTTTTGTGTTTGTTTAATCAAGTTACCACGTATTGCTGCAGCATAAAAACCAAATTACTTATCCACGTGACGGATAATTCAATTAATTGAGAACTTTTTGCAAGGTTCCTATTCAACGATTGACTGCCGCAATGTAAAATCGTCGATCTGTGCAAGTGGTTCTAACAACTTTGAAACAACAAATTGTGCAATATTTCTCGAAATTGCTCGTTTGTAGAGAATCGAAAAGAAAATAAAGAAAAATTAGGATAATCAACCGCACAATCTCTCGTATTGATCGAAGGTCAAGTGTCCATAAAAAATCGCATAATGTACTTGATGCTTCGGTGTAACTGCGTTTGGCGGTCGAGCAGGTACGCTTGCGAATATATGTGTCGGCGTTACATCGCGGGGGTGTTTGCGGGGTTGTGCAGGGAGTTTGCACGTGAAATGCAATTACGCATGGGCGTAGCGTGGCAGGGACGCACGGCGTCAGTTATCGGTTATAGGCAGCGATACACAGGCGTTCTAGATACACTTCGATGCATTACGGCCGGGTTTACAAGAGATTGGACGCGACGTGGCGCGGCGCATTGAAACTTTATGCTCGCTCTGTACGGGCCGATTGGATTTTCCGAGCTGGCAGACCATACCCGATAAGCGGTAATAGACTGAGATCGCGGCGAACGGTTTTGAATCGGTTTTAATGACGTAAAAGTATCCGATCGGCCAAGCCCTCGGCCGGCCATAGTAGTACACAATTATTCAGATATTTCATCTGCGGAATATTTACAGCTCTACCTAGACACCCCTTTCGCACCGATTTTGCCGGTATAACATTGCTCGTTTCGGAACAGTGTCCTCGTACACATGTATAAGCCTTTTTTCCATTTATGGCCTGTCCAGCGAATGAACTTATTTAAGCAAATAAAATTTTTTATTGGACTTTACTATTAAGTCGACTCTCGGCCTATACCAAATTCCAGTCGGATTATAGATCTCCGGGTGGAAAACGCATTGTTTATCGGTAGCGGGTCTTCAGGAATTCACCTAGCATCGAGTGCAGCGAGTGTTCGCGCGAAAAGGTGCATTCCGAGTCGCTGCAAGATCGATCGCCGGAAGAAGGGGACTCGGCGCAGTTCTCCGAGAATTCCCGACGTCGTCGAAACTTCTGTGCCATTTTTATTTGGCTCGTGTCGAAGCGAGGCAACGCGACGGTTGTCCTCCGCCCTCGCGTTCTCCGGGTTGCGAAAACGCGCAACCCCCAGGCAACGGCAAAGTGCCCGCCCGTGTCCTTTTTCATAAATAATCGGCCCCGGAAGCAGCGCGACAGAAAGCTCGGCGCCGTTTTTCCAGACAGAATTTGACATCTCCTCGATACGGCCGTTCGCCGAGAACGCTCCCGGAATTATTCAAATTCGACTCAGGGATCTTCTTCCAACGCTTTCGGCCGCTTTCGGCCGCTTTCGGCCGGGGAAAATGTCTCTCGCGATGCCAGACCCGCTGATTAAATAGAGAACACAACGTTCTCTCTTCTTTTCCTCCTCGTTCTCTACGGAAAATTTCTTCCCAGGTTCTGTTGATTTTTCAATGCCAGGTCAAGCACACGCGTTTCGGCTTCTTCTTTTTTCCAAAGGAATTCTGAGGATTGCTCCAAGTGTTTGTAAAGATGCTCGTGCACCTATGTTAAACGTAACGTGCAAACGAACAATAATTAGACTGCGGATCTTTATACAAAATAAATAATGTATGCGTTAATCGCAAGCCATAGAAACGTTTTACAACCTTTTTCCTTTATAATTACACCTGCCTATTTTTGCCATAACTGCATAAAATCCGCAGTTTAGCAATAATACTTAAGTATATTTAAGTATTTTCTTGTTACATATTTCCTTTATCCGCGACAGTGTAACATTATGCCGAAGCGAATTTATACCAGAAATTGTGTGTACGATCGAATACATTGATCAAGTTCTGCTATAGATGAGAGAATCCCATGAAAATTTCCCGGAATTGCATCGATGATGGCCCGCATATTGAATTAAACTAAAACATTCCTACGGAAATTTCAAGCGAGAATTATTATCATTACCTGCCGCGTTAAAGTGAAAAGCTGACGCGCAGTTTTCCTGTCCAATTTGGTTATTCGGTGAAATTTGAATGATAGCGGATCAGCCGAAATTGTAGTGGAGTCTGACATTTGTGGCGTTGAATTCGGTGTATCGTACATACATATTTCGAGTTTCAAAGCGATCGCTTTGAGAGTACCAAATCGAATTCAACAATAACGAATGTTTAGTCCGATAATAAAAATCTTCTATGCTGTAATCAGAAATTGATTAAATACTGAAACCGTTTCAGAGAGAATGGCGGATTGCAATGCGGAAGTTTTTCGAAAACAGCACTTTTCGCATCTTTTGTGCAGTTTGCAGCAAAGCGTTTGTTGCACCGTGATGCGCAACGCTCCAAGCGAGAAATATGGCGGAGGAACAACGTAATCTTGGAGTTTCGACGCTATCGGCTTAAAGTAGTTCGGGACCACCTGAAGCGCGATCCCTCTTTGCGGCGGAAATGCTACTGCTGAGCGAGGACATGGGATTTGGCTGATGGGTTCTCATAAGCTGTTGTCCCGGGCATGGTCAGAGAAAAATTCTATGGTACTTTCTAACCCTTTTGATCCAAGAGAATCTTCGCTCTGTTAGCAGAATGTACCGATTAAAGAAAGACGGTGGGCTATTTTTCTTGCGAGATCGTCATCTGTGGCGGTGGTTTATGCTTCAGTTTTTCTGGTTGGTGATTTAGGCTAACAAGCTCGGGTGGTTTAAGTTAGGGGATGCTGTACAAAGTTCATGGACATCGCTGGTATAGGATTAATTTTCTTAGAATGTTTTTGGTGGTGATGGGGTTCGGGAAACTGTGACGGTGACACTTCAATTTTTCTTTACTGTCCAATCGGGTTTATACGCGATTATGTTTGTACTCTACTGTTCTTATCTTGAGCGCTGTGCTCGAAAATTTTTCAGGCTGTACGTATTCTTACAGAATCATTCTGTTTTATGTACACTCTTTGTACAAGATGTCCGATTTTGTATTTAATACTAACACCGTGTGTTACCTTACAAAAATGAGTACGTTGAATTTATACAGTGTCTTAATAAAAATGCTGTACCGATTTAATAAAGGGCATAGCCGATTAAGATGGTCAAAACTGCCCTTAGAGGTTTT
>CM052209.1:935678-964892 GCA_028454225.1 Lasioglossum leucozonium
TAACCGGGTTAACCCTAACCCGAATTCGGTTCGGTTCTCGTAACCCAAGTAACCCGTCTAACCGGGTTACAGAAGAATTCGAACCGGGTTAGGCGGGTTACAGAATTCTTCTGTAACCCGGTTAGGCGGGTTACTCGGGTTACGAAACCCGAACCGGGTTCGGGTTAGGATTCGCATCCCTGTCTGCAACAGGCCTTTCTCTACTCTTGGGTCATCCCCACCAAACTCCTGAGGAGTGTAGGAAGTCGGAGAGACTAGGAGGGGAGGGCGGGTACCCGAAAACTCGGGTTCGGATCGGGTCGAAAATTTCCGAGTATTACGAATCTTCTGGTCCCGACCCGACCCGACCCGACCCGACCCGTTATAGTTGATAGTGGGGAACTGATACACTGGTAGTGAGTCTACAAGTTGATAGAGGAACCTTCAGAATACATTTAAGACAAGAATTTGATATAAAATTATCAATTAACATCAGGAAAAAGTTTAAAACATTTCCGCCAATCGATATAATACACAAGCTGTTTAATCATGAAATTTACGATGTTCGTTAGTGGAGTGATTACAAGAATTTTATGTATCATTTTCTCCTTAAAACAGATTTTTTAACAAATATTTACATTTTGCTATATCATTTAAAATATTTTGTTTAGTTACAGTACACACAATCTAAGGAAAAAGGAGGGAATAAGAAGAACACAGTGAACATGCTACTCTATTTGAATTGTTTTATCAGTCCCCTCCACTTATGGGGATTAGCTTTAAGTATCTCAAAGCTGCCACGTTCATGCATTGTTTACCAAAGGATTCGAGTGAAAGGAACTTCACTAAACAAGTAGTGAAGCATGTTGTTGGTTAGTATATTCTAATAAACATCGTTTATTTCACAATATTTAATAGAATATTTATATAATCACTTTTCAATTTTTATGAAGAATGTGTTATACGATTTTTACGGAATTCATGATGTAAACATCTAAGCTTTTTTCATTAAAATATTTCGCTAAACATCATGTTTGTCAATGTATAAAAAAAACGTTTCGACTAAAGAGCAGAGTCACCAGATTAAGAATTGTGTCCCTACTCTACCTTCCCCTTCTACGACGCTATTCCCCCACGCTTCCGCCACGGCCCGGTCACGTGTCACAATGTCACGTGACCAATCCGATACTGGCAGAGAGAGGATAACTTTCCCCTCTCAAAAGTAATGATCATCCGTCCTAGAGGTGGATCGCCTCAGGATCGGTGGACATTTCTAAAAGAAACAACAATTTTCGTTTCGTTTAACAACAATTTTCTTTATTATACACAATTTTGTAGCAATTTTCTTCTACAAATGTCCACCGATCCAGAGGTGTAGATTCACCCCTAGGGCGGATGACCGGTACTTTTTTTACACCCTACATTATTTTACTTGTTCTTCCATATATGTAATTTAAGTCCACATTAATGTTAATTTTTCAATTTCATTACAGAAACTTGCAGACTTACGTTCGGCATATCGATCGGAGCAAAATTGAAGTGATCGTATGTTAATCTGGCTGGAAAACTGGTGTCGTTGTTGTGTATCATAGTTGAAATTGGAGCGTATGTTTTGTGAGCAAATACCTGAAAAATTTTTATAAACTTTTTCTTTCGATTTTATGAGAAATTTGTTTTTCTTATAAAATTTCTGAATTATTTCCAGAAACTACAAACTAACGTAACATACGTTATACAATGTATGCTATACTAAGAGTTTCCGAATGTGTATATGTGAGTGGTACTAGTTGCTTACTTACGATTTGTAATAACTGCAATTCTAGCTTGGCCTTGACTGAGGTTATTAAAATACATAACGAGCATAATATGCTTGCTTTCATATTCAGTTACGCGAGTTTACGCTTTCTTATTATATTCTACGAGATTTCTGGAAACAAATTAATATCAATTAATAACAAATTAACCACTTTGGATCATTTGAGGTAGTGATATATTAGTGTTAGTTGAAGAAAAGCTACAATCGTTTCAAAATATTATAATTAATTTGAATACGTATATTGAACGAAATAGAAAATTTAAAAAAAATTAATTATTATATAGCTACTATAAAAACATTAAAAAATTTGTCATCTCATGATTGAATTACATGAGATCAAAAGCTCTATAATATATAATTTTAATATCATTAATACGTAAAAGTAAACACGTAATTTAAACGTTTTTTTTTTACTTTTTGTGAAAATGTATGATGAAAGAATGAATGAATAAATCTTATTTTGTATACTTCAGTACAGTGGTATGTCAAGTAATGTTTTGTTATATGATTACAGCAGAAATACGAAATGGCAAGTTTTTTGCTTAGTGCAGCATACAGAAGAATGCATTTTGTAATGCGGTCACCGAACCGAAAGGAAATAAATAAGAAATGCGCAATTATAACGGATTCGTCACAGGGATCAATTCAACGAATAATGTAAAGGTCAGATAAGTTCATATTTACTTAGCTTTTTTTTTAAATTTTTGAATAAGAAAACCTCGAAACATCTTATATACAGATAAAATGAATACGAAGACTTCCTTTTAAAAATTACAAAACCCTCTAAAAAACCCTCTTTTTAAAATTGGTTCACATCATTTGAGTTTCTTGAGAAGTTAGAGGTTCATTCAAAGTACTTCACGTTATTTTTTCGTGAGTTTTCAAAAAGATTCATGTTGTCTGGTCACAAGATTCTTTTATTAAATGTCTGGTATTAATATTAGGTATAATTGTCCGATTTTTTCTAATTTCTTATTTCTAATTTCTTAGAAAATACAAATGTCTAATTTCTTAAAAAATACAAATAATTTGGTTCTACTTTTAAAAAAGTTATTCCTTTTTAGAAAGTGTTCAAATACCAATGGGAGTCACTTTTACCCTATGTGAAAATGGCGGGTTTAAAATTTTGTTAATTTACGATGACTGATATTGTAGGTATGTATCTATGGGAAATTTGTGCAATACAGTTATTTCTTGAAACATGCATTACGATATAAGCCGCAAAAGCTCTGAACAGACACATTCCAGTTACTTTTATTAATAATAAGATATTCACGCTTAGTATTCCGCGAATCTAATGGCTCGCAGTTGCATCAGATGCGATCGACGTTTATCTTGAGTGATAATCTTTATCCCAATTTTTTTGCTCGAAGAACAATCAACCAATCAGTGTTATTGTTTGACCGGATGACAATTTTTGAGAATACTTTCACCCACCTTGTTCTCCTGTCAAACGGCGTAACGCGCGGCTGCTTTTGCGATTACACAATTATCAGTACACTCTTTGCGACTTTGAACATTCTCTCGTTGGTCTGCAATCGTTCTCTCCGGTGACGTTCCTCTGGTTCACAATAGTTTTCAGCGGACGAATGGAGTGCAATGCGATAAAGGAGGCGACACTTGTTCCAACTTCGCGAAGGACTGCACAACACCTTACACGCTTACACTCCTTCGGCTGATGATTGCGATCAGATAAAGTGTCTTTGATGTGTCTGCATGCGTTTGTGCATCGCTCGTGCTTAATTCAATCGGTAACCTTCGCGCGAAATCGTCATCTTTATCAGAGGTAGCGATCGGCGGAGCTTTGTCTAACGCTTGACAATCAGTTCGTTTCCACCAAAGAATCTCTGCAATCGAAGATTGTGAGTCTTATAAAATGATTTCTGGAGACGGCGGCGGTGGAGATTGTTTGGACACGCTACTGTCTGCGAAGCTGCCACAGGCCTAGGGCCTACGTCTGCTCAAAGTAAGATTTCTTAGATATCACTTATCATTAGGATCTTCATACGTTTATGGCTCGTGCAAGTTGTAAAATACAAGGAAATATTTATATTATTTTACATACAAATTGGTGTAATTCAATGTTTATCGGTTTGGTTGAACACCGCCAACGGTTTAATCGTCACTAAATAAAATAATTTGAATCTCATTTTAACATGGCTTCGATAAGAACTTATTGTGTTTCATAAAATTTTTACTTAATTATTTGACTGCGGATGTTCATGAAATTTATAATTTTTATAGATAAATTCGAAGAAAGTGGAATAGGAACAGCCTCTGTAGATCCGAGATAAATCAATATTGTACTAGATTTGATCGAATTCTACATTCTAGCATTTTTTGAAAATTTTCATAAGCCTCAAAATACATGAAGATCCACTGCCAATGTTTTGACTTGCACCATCTTGGCATTAAATAGTTCAATTTTAGTTTAGTCTTTCTACAATACATATTCGAGAATTCTTCAAAATATTGTTACACCACATTACAGTACAGTTGATTGCAAGTGAACCAAATCGAATTACTTTTAAGTGTAACAATTGGCCATTAAAGTTGGAAAGTAGTTATCACAGTAAGTAAGATGCACAGTGTATTTAAAATTGGATGATTTTCGAACGCAATTTAAAAAAGAAATTTAAAGCAATTGTCAAGTAACATTATTAACATAATTAGCACAAATGATTTTTGTCAAAATTACATCCAGTTAGTGAAAGAGTGAGTTTGATATTTAAACCATTTTAAAAGTTATAAAAATTCATTTGTACAAATTTTCGTTCTAAAACATTTGAAAGTAATTTTTTAAACTGAGCACAAGATATAGTGTAAAATCATTTGAGAGAAATAATAATTAAAATAATTATTCAGAACTCGCACCTAAAATTTATGTAAAATGACGGAATTCGCTGTTGTAGACCTAACAGTTTTTTTCACAGATTATCTCGGAAACTAAGATAGCGCGACAATAACATGTTTAGGGAAAAGTTGTTCAGAATAATGCTTCCAACAACATGTTTCTAGGTGATTATAATTGGTCAGGGCCCCCGTATTCCAAATAATTATCGAAGTAACAAGTTCATTTATACAAGGTGGTTCAATATATAGTTCCCACGTATTTGAAGTATTTCTAATAGTCTGACAAAAGCGTGTTTCGAACAAACGTTAATCGAGATTTAATGATCTATGAATTACGTCATTAGCAATTTGAAAGAATGTAATTGCAATAAAAAGTCAAGGCTACATTGACCTTTTCAAATAGCATTTTTGTATTTTTAATTGTAGTTTTGTTCTATGCATTTTTGACCGTATACCTTTGTAGACAATTTTAAGACAAATTCAATGATGTACTGTGTCCTTGAAATAACCTTGAACTAAGAAAGTGGTATTGAGTAACGACACTTCTTGTGTAACACGAACTTTATTATTGCAATTTCTACGAAGGAATGAAAAAGTTGCTACATAACACCGATTCCTAGATTCAAAGTCACTTGAAGATGATCGACTTTTCAGTGAAACGAAACGTTTTCTCTAATTCCTAATGATGTAATTTGTAGGTCATCGAAAACTGGTCAACTTTTGTTGAAAACGTTGTTTTGTCAGACTATCAAAAATACCTAAAAAATTGTGGGGGTAAACTCGAAACAATCCTGTACATACGAAGTAGAATCAGTTGATCATGACCAGACACATCAGCTGATTCTTGTCCAATAACACTTCGTATAAAAATGTGCTATTCAAGCAGTTAGAAAAGCTTCGAAAACTCTTTAAATCTTTAAATAATAAATGGAAATGTTTTCTTAACCCTTCGCAGGATTATTTCTTTTACGGTCTTTATTATTTGAATTTTCTTGTTATCAATACGTATCTGAAATACAGAGATGAGTTTCCATTCGTTGTACGTCTATATGTCCTGAAATGTTAAATATTCATAGAAAATTAGAATTTTATTTCGATTTAAGAGAAGCGAGTGACATACGTATTTAGTAGATGCTGTGTGAAATCCTTATTACAAGTCTGGCCGGTGATTTTACGGCAAGTAGTTAATATTCTAATTGCTCAGCAAATAGAATATTAATGGTCCATTAATGATTGTCCCAATTAACGCAGAATCTACTTAATCCAATCATGTCGTAGTTTCGAATGCTGCAGGAGATACATTATAGATACATACAGTGTATTAGAATGTTTTACGTAGGTATGCTTTGTATAAGATAAAAGTAGGTATAAACAGTTGCCTTTCTGAAATCATTTTAATCTTAATAGGATGAATCAAAAACGTTGAATTGTGTAGAAATATTTGATACTGTATTATTTGTCTAAATTTCTTTCTTTTTTTTTTGTCTACACATATAAGTTTAAAATATTACGAGGAAAATACAATCAATTAAAATTTTAAATTTTGACCCATTTGACAAGACTAATGCGTGAGTGTCTATCTTAACATTATAATAGCGTTACTATTCCGTTTCTAATTTATTTACAAAAGTTAACATTTATCATGTTAACAGGAAACTCGAGACACATCATTTTCAAAATACATACGCACATGAGAATGCCGTTAAAAATAGACTTTTATCGAGATTACAAATACTGTATGATAAATCTCTATATTCGTTCAATTTTTGAAGAACAATAATGCGAACATGATAAATGAAAATAAAGTTACTATCCCCCCTTAGCAGAGTACCTTCTATATCCTCGAGCTGTAAAATGTTTATGTGTTATCATCGACGATGATCTGTTTTGATTGCAACTTACGAGTTTAAGTCGATATCTGAGTCGATACTTAATCTGGAATAAATAGCACTCAAACTTTGAAAGGCAAGAAACTGTGTATGTAGAGCGTATATCAGGCTTGTTCAACACGGAGCCGCTAGATGAGGGGAAAAAATTTACCCTCTCTCTGCCAGTACTGAGCACATGCACGACACAGCCGAAATGCGTGATCGGGCCACGGCGATAGCGTGGGGGAAGAGCGTCGTAGAAGGGGAAGGTAGAGTGGGGACACAAGTCTTGGTGGGCGGCACCAGCGAATCTGACGAATGCGCTCTGTACAAGAGAGAGGTTGGTGGGGGAAGCAAGCGTTTGGAGGGCCCCAACCCTGCCCAGCACTGTTCTACATATTTCGAACCGTTCGCAGATGTTTATGTAACATTGTCTTCTTGTTTCTTGGAGTTTAGTTGTTTAGACTAGGACACCCTATAGTTTTCCGAGGAGGAAGTATAGTCAATGTATTATAGACAATTATGCATTTTCAATACACAATAGCGGATAATTATTGTGTGGATCGTTTGTCCTATCGACAACCCGCTTTCCGTAAAGCAGTTCGGCGTGTATCAGCCGAGTATACGCTGACAAGACAACAAGAATCTTATCGTCCTTATGATAATAGACCTAACCACGTGTCGAGCATGCACCCAATGTGTCTTCGGAATAACAAACTAAAATTTAAATTTTCTGACGTATTTCTACAGTCGAGTTGCGCTTATGTGTTTCGGTTATCTTTGTTAGGATTTGACGTCACTCGACAAACTCATTGATCCCATTCGTGAACAGATAGCAACTGTATACAAATGCGATACACTGTAAAATACAGTATCCTTACTTGCTATCTAGTGAAATGATACACATAATCAAGTGCTTTCTGGCTGTGAATCTTATCCGTTTAGTCAATTCACGTAGCATGCACAGTTTCTAAGACAATTCGAATGATTAAATGATTCATATCAAACTTGTTCCGGACGAGATAGTGAAACCAACATTTTCACCATACGTGTGTAATTAATTTTACAGCAGTCGTAGCATGGACAGCAGCTACGGTGGGCCCAAAAAGTATTTGATCAAATTTCCAATTTCTTGAAAATTCTCGATATTTAAATTGTTAAAGTTTGAAGCCTCTGCTTTTGGATAATGTAGTAGATGGAAAGCTGAAGACATATTTTTGCTTGAAAATGATACAAAACATTTCCAAAAGCATTGGACAATTTTTTCGGTCATTGAATCTATTAATTTGAAAGTCGAGGCTTTCTTTTTACATCGATTTTTTTTTTGGTCTTATTCTTGATCCTCATTATTGTTTCATGCAACAGTAAAAAGGAGCATACATAAATTAAGGTGTCGTGTGAGGTTTTAATCTTCAAATCTATGGTAGTGTCAATTTCGATAAAATTTTTTTGAAAGTTTTTGGAGACTTTGACTTTGACTTTGAAATGCCTAATCAAGATTTTTAAATTAATTTCTGTTCGAATCATATCTACATATCTACTGATTAATAAACAACTTAATCTTTTTTGTTTTCAATCAGCGGAAAGAATCATGGCAACCGTCGATTCATGTTTCTCAAAACATAATCTATAAAAAAGTGTATAACTTACGGGGTAGTGTTTTGCAATATAAACACACAAGATATTGTTGTATGAGGATTTTTAATTAACCTATAATTTCTGTCGTTGTCTTTCTAGTGGAAGGGAAAATCCCTTGCGAATAACGCTGGTTTCCTCCAGACCTTTTATGCACGCGGGGCTCTTCCGGTCACGGACGACCACTCCCTTCTCGTCGAAGGTCCTTCGGCAATCCGTACCAGTATGTCGCTATTGAGACTGTGACTAACGAAAACTAAAATCATGCCAGACTCTGAAACCGAATACTTTTCTCAAAAATAGATTTGTCTAGTCACGTACACCATAAATCGTGCTTAGTTGTTTTGCACGCCTAGTTATTTTGCAAGGACTTCGAATTTCCTCGACTGGCCCCTACAAACTCATGTAATTTCGATAATTTTTCACTTTCATTTGTCAAGGAGATTTTATCAATGTAAATACAAGTTAGGTAAGAACATTTCAATTTTTTCTACGTTATTGACTTTAAACATTTTCTACTTTTAAGATACCATTAAGCCAATTTACGTGGAAGGCCACATGCAAATTACAATTATGCAAAAATCAGCTGGTATAACTAAGACTCTAATTTTATTACAAAAATATTTTTCATTCATTACAAATACGCTGTCCGATCTCAATAACGAATAATATGAAATCTTAATTGTTCAATTTGAATAATCAATTTCTTTCAAATCTTCATAGCGAATTTCGCTTTTATCACAGTGTTACTGAAGAAATTGGCCATTCTTGCGCACTCATTATTGACAAATGATGTAAAACCACGTCGTTTATTACACTATCTACCTATGTCAGGATTGAATTGTTTTACAGTAGTATCAGAAATTGTCTGTCAACTAATTATCCTGATAAGACACTTCGTTATGGTTGATACGTAGATAAGCTATCGACAAAAGAGGTACATTTAAATGCAAAGAACGTTTAGCTCTCTGTAGATAAAGATACCTTTTTCGTATTATATACGCAATATTTGAAACAGTATTGCTTTAGTTGTGCTTTAAACCGGTTATTCCTTCGCAGTCAATTACAAAAGTTTTGTGATATTTCTTTAGTTCCAACGCTATATCTCAAGCACATAGGACATTCATACTCCGAGTAAGCTATTCAAAAACTATTACTTCCATTTAAAAAGAAATATTTCGTCTACATAAACAATGCATTAGACATTTTATGACTTTGCAATTTCTGCGAGAAAGTTTCTACTATTAACAGATAAAATTGCTGCGGATTATTGTGTCATACAATGTGCTCCTTAAACAAAAAAAAGTCTCAGTGACATTGTTCAAAATTAGTATTTAACAATAAGTGAGTTTTAACCAACTATTATTAAATTGATGTAGAAATTATTTACAAGTTCTATGATTCTGGTTGTTTAATAAGATTGCCAAAGTGTTTGTACTGCTTTAATGTTTTAAAAATTATATTTTCTATCATTTCATATATTTACTATATTTTACTGAGTAGACTGTAAATTTTGTGCATTTACAATAAAAATGGTTAGGTCGAATTTAAAGCAGTAGACAGATGAAAAGAATGTAAAAACTATCAAATTTAGGAGGGAATTTCTATTTGGTCGACATAATTAATCGAAACAATTTTTATTTTATTTTATTATTATTATTAATATATCTTTTCCAAAATACATAATTTCCTGTGTTTTGCACGTGGTTCTATTACGATGAAATATTTGAACAAATACATATACAGGGTGTAACAGAACATGTAAGACCGATCTGAACTGGTTGTTGGTACACCCAAAAATAATGAAAAGTTTATATGTATATTATCTCCGTCTGTGAGATATGACGTATTTTGTAAACAAAGCAAATTCTGTGTCTGTAAACTGGAGTAAACCGCTATACATATCTCATAAACATGAAGTCACATTGTTTAGAAATAATTTTACTATTCGGTAAATTTTTGTAATATTCTACAAATCAGTACGGTTCCGTCACTCGATAAGAGAATTTCATGGAACAGTGCGATTTTTTGCTTATGAGATATAGCTTATATACAGTGAGATATAGATTAGAAATATAGATACGGTTTACGGATATAGAATCCACTGTGTTTACAAAATTGGTTATATCTCATCGGTAGACTGCGGATCTTTCTGAAAAATGCAAATTATCTGCATTGATTACAAGAAACAGAGGAGCTACATATTAAAGTGTCTTCACTTTTTATGAATTTTGATCGGCTTAAAATAATATATCCATATTTGTAAATTCTTTTAAGGGAGCATTGACTATGTTTACGTTTACAGACCTCGTCTTGTTGGACAAAATATAAATTTATACATTTAGAAAACTTACGAGAATTGAATTCTATTGATCATTTCATGTACTACAAGTACTTATTACGTTAATCTTAAAAATTTTGTTTAAGAGGGCATTCTGGTTTTAAGAGATATTTTTACAGGAATTTTTAGGAATTAAAAAAAAAAGTTTTGAACGTTTTGCATTGGGGTTTTGCACACACATTTCTTGGTAATTGAAGTACACTTGTGATTTTTTTTCAAGAAAAATAATCGAAATTTCGTGAGTTATATATATTTTAATAGAGTCATGATTCTTTCT
Organism: Lasioglossum leucozonium; assembly: GCA_028454225.1. Lineage (NCBI taxonomy): Eukaryota > Metazoa > Arthropoda > Insecta > Hymenoptera > Halictidae > Lasioglossum > Lasioglossum leucozonium. Next base: position 946,448 of record CM052209.1, read on the forward strand.
ACTGATTGAAAACAAAAGATTAAGTTGTTTATTAATCAATATGAATGTAGTTATGATTCGAACCGAAATAAATTAAAAATCTTGATTACTTACAAAATGGCGGCATTTCAAAGTCAAATTACTGATTTTGTAAATGTTTCTCGTCTTTTCGCACCATAAACAAATGAGAAAAAATTTGTGTATTTAAAAAATTTTTGTACATGCAATAACAGGGTATGTGCCGAAGATTCTCTCAAAATTTCCAGTCATCTGGTCAGTTAGTACTTGAGATATTGTTGTAAATTTTTCGAAAAAAGCGGTTTTGAGAAAAACGCGTTTAAAGATTCAGCGATCAATATCTTACAACGCGAGTTGCATTCCTCAAACGACAATAATTGCATTGATTTTGCAAATTCAAACACATCCGGTTGAACACATATTCTACGGCACCTAAACTAGAAAAAAATGCATAAAAAAAAAATCGATTTTAAGTTCTCCACAAAATTTTCTTTTTTATATAAAAATCAAGAGAGAAAACTTATCATTTTTATATTGTATTCGTTGCAATTGTAATTACTACATATTCGTCCAAAAAGTGCGGTTTTGCCAAAACACATTAAATATATTTATTTGAAATTAATTTACAATGCAGTCCCTATCATTGTTTATAGCTTCTTCCCATCTCTGTGATAATTTTTCTATTCCACACTTAAGAAGTTATTTATTCAAATAATTCTTCAAACCATTTTCGAGATACCACGTTGTTAAAAGAAATTTCACTTTATCCATTTGTAACGGAACGAAAAAGATGATGATCAGTCAAAACAATGTCTAATGCCACTTCCCATCCTAGGCTCTTGAGAACCGTTTTTGTTAAACTTACTGCGTCTTACGAGATACTCGTTTTCACTGACGTGAGAATCCATATTTTCGAAAACTGATCGCTTCGCAAAATAAAAAGACATACAATCACATTAAAGAAGAAAACAAAAGATATCGTATCAAATGAAATATTCATGTATTTGTAGTGTATGGAACGCAAAATGTTAATGAGACTACATTTTTTTCATTTTTGTTACATTTATGCAAGAGCTGTCGTTCAACTTCCAGGGTCTAATTATAATCTTTCTGGCGCGAAAAATACACAGGGTGTCCCACGAAAGGGAGAACTTTTTCCTTTGCGAAAATGGGTATTTACACTTTGAATAAACGAAAATTGAAAATATTAGAAGCTGCCATTTCGACAGATCGGGTGAACCTACAGCTAAGAATAATTTCTTTTTAGCCTAAATACAATAAGTTTCTTGCGTACAACATGTATTACGTTGTCGTTTTAATGCACATTTTTCAACTATTTCTAATTATCCTCGATAAATGGCTAGAAGCCTAAACGAAGATTAATGACCGAAATGTGAAAAATGGCCTGTTGGTGTATCGAGTGATAATTCTATTCGAATGATAATACGTTATCCGCTGTTATCTCGTGTCATCCAAGTTTATGTAATCGCGAATTTACTTACTTCCGCAAAATTGCAAACTTTTCATATAAATTCTCGGCTTATCATTGAGCGATCTTGTGCAAGGTAAATTTTACTTGTATGGAGCTGCACATTTCACGGTTTAATGGTTTCTCTAACGACGCGACTGCAGATAAACGACTTCGTTCGTCACGAAGCATGTAAATGGTCGTCCTCCATTTTTGTACGAGTTCGAACACTGCTGCTGTCTATACAGGTAATTAATTCGTAATCGAGGTCTGTTATGTCATGAGAAATTGCTGGTTTCGAAATTGAAATTCTTGTTATTCAGAGTCGCGCTAATGAACTTAGAACTGTTGGCTTTTGGAACATCGTGAAACATAATATCCATGCATTCCTTGTGTATGCATCTTTCGATGTATGTCTACCAGCGACTAATTCTGTTTATTCCATCGTATTGGGTTGGAATAAACGTTTGTAAATTACGATTTACGGATGAAATTAAAATATTTATGCACAGGTTTATTCAATAATATGATAACTTATAGAAAAGTAATAGAACAAAATGGAAAATATGTTACCGAATAAATCTTTGAATAAATATTTCAATTTTACCCATGAATTTTAATTTAAAAACGCTACTCATCATTTTCATTCCGAACCAATACCTATGTGTTTAGGGTAATATTACTCGTAAGCAAAGTGACCAGATTATTGGGGAATCGAATTCAGGGGAAAAAGTTAACCCCTCTCTGCCAGTACCGGATTAGTCACGTGACACTGTGACACGTGACCGGACCGTGGCGGAAGCGTGGGGGAACAGCGTCACAGAAGGGGAAAGTAGAGGGGGAGACAAGTCTTAATTTGACGACCTTGTTTGTCAGGAATATTTTGTCCGTTCTTTTTTTTCCGCTCTATGCACAATCTTATCTATGAGTGCTTTTCTTATGACTAGACTCTATGCATTTATATTTAAATATTGATTAAAATCCTTATAATTTAAATTAAAATAACTTGTAAACTAATAATAATTTTGCGACATACAAAGATTAATACTTTTTTGTAGAGAATAAAAAACTGTACAAAAGGTAATAATATCAGCATGCCCATCTCTTGAAATTATTTAAGCTTCATCCACACATTTCTCGCTCTGACTAATAATAACGGCGTAAATCAAGGTGGTAATATCTGCTATTATATTGTATGATATGCTAACCTACCCTCTATAAAAGATAATTAATAAATAAGGATTTGAACGGATAGTTGTCAAAAGCATCTGCCGTTTAAATGTTAAATGTGAATAGGAGCAATTAAAAAACTTGTGTATTGAATATTTTTTAATTCCTCATTATTATGTAAAGTTTAAAGAAAAATCACTTTTCCCATAATTGGAAAAAGACTAGCAATACGTATGACTTGGACTTTGATTCAATTATAATGCAATCCATACGTCAGGCCTGCGTATATGTAATGATTGTCATCAAGCTATTTTCTCGAAAATTATTGTTCTAATCAATGTTTTGTGGTTTATCATTCATCATCATTATCGAGCATTACATTACAAGCTCAAGTAATATTATATTTGTTATGTTAGTATCATTAAGTATGATCAAAATTTCTGAAGGTCAAAGATGATTGCATTTAATTAATGCAATGTGAGCTCTACTCCGTTTTTGTGATTTTATGTTTAAATTAGTTCTAATACTAAGACTTTATTATGAAATACCATTATATATATTATATTATTTTTATATTATATTTATATTATATATATTATATTATTTTTATGATAACTTTTGACGACTAGTTTTATTGATTTTGTGTATTTTGAAAAATTTTTTAAAAATTGATTTTTAGTCACCCTTGTGAGTATTATAAAATGAACAGACGTTGTTTTGACTGCACTCAAAAGTTGATGGTAGACAGACTAATCAATGATCTGTTAATTCTCTCATAATTTAGGAAATAATGAATTATGGCAAACCGCAGAACTGAATCATGACTTTTAGTGGTCAGCAAATTGTTACGAAACAGTTTTCAAAGAGAGGTTAAATGGACGAGTATTCATTCTTATTGATAAAATGCGGTTGTTTATACAAATTTGTATTTTTACAAACGAACTGGAGTTGTTTGAAGTTACTTTCTTTTATTAAGGTCCACAGTCCATTGATAAATTGGGTTAATAAAAAAATTTCTAGTAACAATACAAAGTAAATGTAAACGAATCGTTGGTTATTTATAGTAGGCATAATTTAAAATAGTAAAAACATTAAAAGAATTTAAATACATTGTTATATTATTTTCAACCCATTAAATGTATTAAGAAAGAAAATTAATTTCTATTTCACTTCAATTTGTTGCAATTCGTGTAGACAATTTTTATTTTACATAAGGATCTCACTCACATTGCTGCATATAATTTATTTAAAATAATTTTTTTACAAAATAAATAGTTCACGAGTTACTTTAGGCTATTACTAGACTGCGGATCATTATGCAAACCAGTAAATGCCAAATTAAAGTTACTTTCTTTCTTTAATCATTTTAAAAAGTCGAAAATATGGCCTGATATAAAAAATGGCGTAAACAACAACTTTTATTATTTTTTCTCTAATCTCAACGAATCGTTGTAATTTCAATCTTTTTTCACGTCATGTACTAAACTGATTGTTCTAATTTCTAAAAAGATTAAGATATTAAAAAAGTCGTGGTCCTTTTAAAAATTTACGAATATTACCGTGATTCACTGTACCTTCCCTGAATGAATCATTCGGTACTTCGCAAAGGTTAAAGAAAAGAAGAAGTGTAAAAGTGACCTAATGGGAAACTCCTTTCACATCCTTCGCGACTTGTTCCCTATACGTAATGCAGTTATTCGACACGCGTCACTATATTTTTTGTCTTACGGTCATAATTTACGTCATTAGTCCAGAAACCCTCCTATGGTTTTCCTTATCATTGCACATGAGAGCGTATGACTGCGGATAATGAATTTTGAAATGGGATCCCCCTCTGTATTTATCACTGTGGCAAAATTGGGAAACGATTCTACGAAGGGACAAGCTCGTCTGACGCGTTGCAGTCCTTTAAAATCACTTGCAGCTTGCTCGGCACTCACAGTGCACCTTTTGGATCAGCAATTGATACATCAGTATTATTAATTTACATCGTCGACATTCTGTTCACGCTATTTATTTATTTATTTCAAACGTAAGAGGATATATACTTCGATTAATTGCCACAGAAATTAATAAGATTGAAATTATCAAATTGATATAAGTAGACGGGATTTTAAAATTAATTGTGCTAAACACTAACTAATAAAATCATTAGAAGAATTTAAGAAGTTAATTTCAATCTATTACAATTATTAAGAAAGGGAATATATTTCTATTTCAAGCCTGTTTAGTTAAGGAAGAACAATTTTATTTTGTATAAATATCCACGGTTTAAACATGTTTACACACTATCATAATAATTAGTATAATAGTTTTATTTTATTATTATTTTTTTGTGTCAAAGGTGCCTCTTTGAATATTTTGTATAATTTTATTCATATCCGGAAAATTTTCAAAATTTTTAGTGAGTTTTCCAAATTTTACAAATATGCTTTGTGTAAATGTATTTAAAACGTATTAATGTACGTTCTCTGCAATTATTAATAATTTCATCTACAGCTCTCCGGAAATGTAACTTTACTACTTGTAAAGCCCGTGTTTTTACTTCCTAATTGGCATAGATTGCTATTATAGGCAGACTATAGAAGCTATGTTTTTATAAAGAATATAAAATCTTTTTATTGCCTATAACAATCACATACAATAAACGTTTTTGCATAACCATCGTAAAACAGAATCGTAAATCTGAAAATTAATGCATCTGGGCTTCAAATATTTATGTAAAATCTTTTATTGTAAATTTTATAAACTTTATGTTAAGTAATTGTTTAAATTTTTATCGAGTCTTTTATTACCACAAATTATATAGCTTTACATTGTCTATAAGTCCAAAGTTATACTTTATTTTATCGGTTATTGTATTAACGTTAAATTAAAGATTCTGAGTTCATGATTAATCATGCTTGTTGAATATTATATAATATATTCCTACATTAATTAAAAAAAAAAAACGATTACAATTTATTGCCTATTTTACGTAACTGGTTAATAATTGGGACAATTTCGTTTTAAAAATTAACTTCAATTGAACTTATTTCTCGTTTCAGAAGGACTGTCTACAACATGGTTCTGTTTAGTGATTATAGAACTTCCTCATCAATGTATACAATCATTGGTCTAGCAGCAATCATTTGTGTCGGAGCCGTTCAAGCAGAACTCCGACAAGTGAGCGTGGTAAGGCACATAATCACTTATATTTCACGTATTTCTAGTAGAGAAAATTATAGTTCATAATTGAAGAGCTTAGTGAATGAACATGTGACATTTTTTAAAAAAATTGAGATTTCCGGGTGGTAGAACATGTTACATATCCTAATAAATTTAAAGCTGATGTATTCAAATTCACTACATTGTTACTTAACATTTTCATTCATTAAGCTCTTCAATTATAGTCAAACTGAATAGCATTTAATAAAGCATAGAAATTATTAATCGTTGAAATATTTTATATCACAAGCTGATGTTATCTATTAATTGTTTTGCTTAGGAATATTTGTTAAGACAGTGTCTCGTATAAATTTTTGCATTGATATTCCAAATGATCGAGATATGATAGTTCATAGTTGGAATAGAGTGAATGCTTTAGGCGATTTATAGTAAAAGTGAGAAGGATTAATTTAATAAGATAATTCACATTTAATATCATAAGAAAGCTGCCAATGGTTTATGGAAGTTATGTATTTATTATGCTTACCTGTATTTCTGCAGTTGTTCAGACATGGCGACAGAGCTCCAGATGATACTCCCCTTGAAACGTACCCGAATGATCCGTACCTCAATTTCGACTTTTATCCTGAGGGTCGAGGTCAGCTGACTAATGTAAGTTACCTCTATCATACGAATAATTTATAGTTATTATTTACGATCGTTATTGTGTAATTGTTCTTGCATAATTCGATAACGCTGTAATCTTTATTACTTGAAATACAATTGAAAACGACATAATTTATTATATAGTTTACCGGTAGAATACTTTCTATTTTATACGTTATCATATGTTGTAAACAATTTACCGATAAAAATTATTTGTTTATTATTATTTTAATCGTGTGTGTTGTTTAATCATGAAATATCAGTTATGTTGTCCAAATAGAACTAAAAATATATCGTTTAATTCCACAAAACGAAAATTAGAGAAAATAGATGAAACATTGCTTTTAAAAGTTCTTTCAATTTTCGTCAGTTGATAACAAATTATTAAGGACTAATTATTAAGGACGTGTGTTTTAAATGTAAAATTTTATGCTTTGGCAGTGAAGTATCGAAATACTGGAATAACGATTAATCGTTTGTGAACGTCTCAGATATAGCTCCATAAATGTTTCTGTTGTAAATAATATAATTGATTGATCAAGAGGATTTCATGCAATTATGACAAAAATGAACACGTGAAAGTTAAAATATCAATATATTAGTTTTAGGATATTAAAATAATTAATGAAAGAAATAAATGTTTATTTAGCTCCTGTTTCTTCCAATGGATATAGACAAATTTTATCTTGCACGAAGATCTCCGCAATCTATCGATTACGAAATAAAGTTGTTTCTATGTTGTTGTGATTTCATTGTTATATAATTCTATTAAAGAACAAATATTTTATATATTTCAGCAAGGAAAACGACGAGAGTTCCAGTTGGGAAAGGTTCTCCTCGAAAGATACTCAAGTTTCTTGGGAAATCTCTACACACCACGAACTGTCTCCGGTCTGAGTTCAGATTATGACAGAACCAAAATGTCTTTACATCTTGTTCTTGCAGCCATTTTCCCACCAAACACCGAGCAACAATGGAACCCACGTTTGAATTGGCAACCGATCCCTACAAGATATTTGCTCCGTGTTGAGGACAATATCTTTCTCCCCGATGACTGTCCTTTGTAAGTATCAAGGAAATCTATTTTTAAATAAACCGCAGAGTTCGCGCCGATATAATGGTTTTTATTCTTCCGGCAATAGTGTGATATCATGTCCACTGCACATTGAATGCAAAAATTTCCTGTACATTGAAATGAGGTGTGAACGCACAGTAATTTAAGCAATTATTTATATAAAGAGGATAATAAGATAAAGTAGAACAAAGAGATAATAAAAGCAGTTAATTAAAGAATCAATATTGGAAACTAAGTTAATTTTTTATTTACGGTACAGAAGGTTCTAAAAATCGTCGAGTTCTGTTACAAATTATATTTTTCCTCCGACATAACAAGTTCTTTCAATTTGAAATAATTAATATTTCTTTTTGTAAAGCAAAATATGAGGTCCTATACAATTTAGTATGCTGGATATAAATAATATATAAAAAATATTAAATGAATGTAATAATCTAACAAAGGAAATTAAATGATTTTTTATACAAAATATTATAACTTGTAAATATTGTATTCGTAGTGTCACGAATAATCTAATTTCCATGATAACAAAACATTTCGAAAATATATTAATACAAGTAATGGATAGATGTGTCCAATTTTCCCGAAGACAGAAATACTCCTTCGAAACATTTTAATATTTGTTGCCCTTTATGACAAAAATTACATCTCATACGGTTGGTGTCGCCATTTTTTATTTATACTATGCACACGTGTAATTGTATAAAACAATCGTTCTTTGATTAGATTTTATGAATACACATTTTGTTCGCAGATACGTAGCAGAATACGACAGAGTCTTACAGTCGCCCGAAGGAAAATTTGGACTGTCAAAGTTCAATAATTTTATGCGACAGTTAACAGAATGGACGGGGAAAAACATATCTACGCCATTAGACATGTACTATCTCTATCATACATTAATGGCTGAATACTCTCTTGGTCTTCCTTTACCATCATGGACGCGTAAAATTTTCCCTGATGGCGAATTATTGAATGGAACTATATTCGCTTACGATATTGCCAGTTCTACACCTACACTCAAGAAGCTATACGCAGGTATCACATGTCCTTCCATTTTCCATTTGTTAAGTAGAAACTGAAGATAGGATCTCAAAGATCAGTTTTATATGTATTTTAAAATGACATACAGTAAATCCTTGATCTAAGAAAAACCCTCGGGCCCGTACTGTTTCTTAGATCTTGTGGTCCCATTATTTCGTTGTGACCTCGTCGATCACACGGCCGAAAACTTACTGCATTAAACCACTAAATACAGTTCAAATTATATCGTGTTTAGTGTAATTTTAATAAGAAAGATGTCACAAATAAGTTGGCGAAAATCCCATAACAAAAATAATGAACCATAATGAAGTTTTGGTAGGGATATTCATATTTCGTAGATCAAGGCTTTACTATAAATATGTATAATATACAGTTTATATGCAACAACGTATTACTATTTTAGGATCATACTAAGATCACACTTATGTTCTAATGTTGCAGGACCGTATCTGCGTGTAGTCACAAAAACCATGCTGGATTTCGTAACCGGAGCATCCGAAAATGTACGAAAACTGTATCTGTACAGTGGACATGAAACTAACATTGCTGCTCTTTTGCAAGCTCTCAATCTCTACAAGCCCCATGTTCCTGCATATTCCAGTTCTGTGATATTGGAGCTTCACGAAATAGATAACGACTTTTTCGTCAAGGTATGTTGAAGGTGTTAATAATTTTACCGCTACTGTTAGTAAAAAAAGAAAAGGATTAAACGTGGGAATAGGAAGTAAAACAATCGGAAAGATAAATTAATATCGTTTACCGAGACACTTTATCTACATATACTTATGTGACTGATTGGCGCGAGCATACACGCAACATGCAATCGTGTTATTAAAATTCTTTGAAAATTACCTGGATGTTCTTACGTGTTGAAACGTATAAGATAAAGAGGAACGATAAGATAAAAAGGATAATTTTTATAGCGTGTTTTCTGATCGTTGAAAAACTCGTATTTGTTAAGTTCTTTAGCAAAGAAAAATTGTACATCAAGTAAAAAGAAGTTTATTGCCAGAATAATATCATACATTAACCAATAAGTATTTGATTATTGTTTGTTTATTTTTTTATAAATATCAGTTAACTATATCATTTTAATAATACTTGTAAGAAATGTAGAAAATACATGCAATTAAGCGAGATATTGTTATATGACTTAACTCAGAAACAATTACTTGCTGGGACATTTAGTATTTCGATTTAAAAAGAGTTTACATAAAAATTTGTTTACATAACATTTGATTTGTATATTTAGGTTCTCCACTACTTGGGCATTCCATCGAGAGTCGAAGAACTTGAGTTACCTGGCTGCGACGTCCTATGTCCTCTGGATATGTACTTGGAAATAATTGAGGACTTGATACCGACACAAGCAGAGCTACAGTGCAACAAGCGTACGACAATGCAAATACCGTCGGATGCGGAACTAGATTTGATAAGATTTAACACGATAGTCAACGCCAGAGCATCTGGAACGAACTAAATGAAAAGTACAAACGCCACATTTTAGGATGACTCATCTCGCCAGTCCAAAGAGAAAACTTCTGCGAACATGCTGAATGTAATCTTCTAATTTAAGTGTCTGTTTTTGCTGTTGTGATACAAACTTTATACGTGCACCACCTCCTAATTTCTATATTTATTTATAAACTTAATGTCTATAATGGTATACATAAATATACATATGTAAAAACTGTCATCATATTTTTGATTTCTTCTTTTATAGACGTAAGGAACCATGTACTTAAAATACTTAGTGTACGTATTTTTTAATTTTTAACAACATTTAGAAGGAGATTTAAATGAAATTAGACCGCGTCGGATTACTCGCTCAAATAGTTAAATACATTATTTGTGAAAATCCCCAATCGAATTTTTTTAAACGAATATAAAAACCGAAACGTGTAATTCTGCTGAATATGTACATATTGTACTGTAGAAATTAAATATTATAATAATATTTAAACTTTTGCCAAATGCTTTAGCTACGCCGCTGTTTCACTATATTTACTACATAATTTATAATCTTTGTCTAATTCTTCATTAGACAATTATTTAAAGAAAAAAACAACAATAAAATGGTTGTAATATTAAGACTTATTGGAACTTTCACCTTTAACCAAACTTTTTGTATATCATCATATATTTCAGTACATTCTTCATCATTAATTTGACTTCTCAAATATAAAAAAATTCTCTTTATTTTTTAGTTACAAATGCATACAGTTGTACAGTATAATAATGGATATACACATGATTCATTACAAGTAAAAACCTCTGCGTTTCTAAATCGTAGCATAATAAAGTAAACCGCGCATCGTGTTCGTGTCGGGGAGCACACTAAACTAGAAATCGCGCTCGTACAAGTGTTTTCGCTGTTACGTGACTTCTCGTGTAAGGAGTACACCGACGTGATTCCTATTTTCGTCTCGGGGAGAAGACACCTTGCGGAACAACGCGTCTAGCGATTTTACGAGAAAATATTTGCCGGCGTAGACGCGACGAAAAATTGCTTTGGATTTCTCTTTGCAGCCTGCGACAGTCGTTCTTGTCGAATTGAGTACTTTTCATACCTGTTAGACTAGTTTTAGTGTTCTGGTCGGAGCAATTACATAGAACAATTGATTCGCGTTTGATTTTCATTCCTACTTAGACATTCATTAGTATGATTAGACGAAAATTCAGGATACTTCTAAGCGATCCGTGTCGATTATTTAATTTTTAGAGCAGGCTGAGGATAAATTGGTTTTGGATAGATCCATCCATTAGGTGCATAGGATGGTCTTTGTGGTACAGGATAGATAGTTATTGCTCCTGAAGGAGCGGCAGTCGTAGCCGGCTTAGCGCTTATCATCGTCGCGCACATCATTATGATTGCGACGGCGACACTCAGGATCCTCCTCAGCATAATCTGTAACGAATTGGAATTATCCGAGATAATCTCAATTTTTAACACAAGTAGCAACAGTTGAAATTCTATAAGATTCTACTATATACAGAAGAAATTTTAAGAACAATTTTTAATGTAACAAATTCTACATTCTTTACTCCACACTACGGTGGCCCTTTTTTGCTCTTGTCGAAAATTTTTTAAAAAAATGTTTTGTTGCCCCCCTCTCAACCCAGGATTGTTCCAAATAATAAAAAAAAAATTATTAAATAAATGTTTAACAGCTATGGGGCTCCCTATCCCGTCACGTTAAGTTATACTCAATGAAAATTTAATTTCAATGAGGTAGTTGTATCCTAGCAAAATTAATATAAACAAATTGTAAGTTAGACATTCAGTCATATTGTCACATAATCATATATTTTGTATAATTTGTAATGTACATGCTACGTAAACTTTATATGGTTTAAAGCAATAAATAAACAATAATAATAATAGTCAGATAACCAAGTTGTTAGAATTGTGAAGAAATGAGATTGCTCGTAGAATGTAGAATACTAGAAAGCGAAACTAAGAAGTAGTAACTCAGAAAATAGGTCTTCAGATTTTTTTCCGATTTCATACGAAATTTCACTTTCATTACCATGATAGTCGAAGTTTTGCGTAAGTTCCTGGACCCGTCGTGTTGATAGAGCTTCGGTAGACAATCCGCAGTTGCAAACGATTCCTGTGCTTTTATACCTTTCGTTTTTGAAGAGGTGGTCACCGATTTGGGTCATAGGTGACGACAGTGCGAGAAATTCGCGTTTGTGGGTCACGGGGATCATTTTTATATGTTCTTCCGCTAATCGGCTTCGGAGGGAAATCATCTGCCTGCCGTTTACTGTCAGCTCGATCAAATATATATTATTATTATATATCACTTTAATATTCCCCTCAGAGTTACAATCCTTTACACCACTACATTCTCCTTTTTCCTCTTCCTCCTCATTTCCATCTCGCTCCGATTTTAACCTACTTTAATCTATTTTAACTTTATCTGATTTCCTAAACTCTTATCGTCCTACTATTTACAACTATACATCGAAATTCTACATCTATTTTTCCTTCTTTTGTCCACACATACACCTCTCCTTCCGCGCTCGATCAAATATAGTATATTCGAAATTGAGATCAAATCTCGTATTTGCGATTTCACTATAATTGTATCAAGAAGTTTCAAGTATTCAAGAAGCATCGAGAGTTCGATTATTGTTATGGTGGAATATATTTGACTGTCAATTTTCCAGCGGTCCTTGACCCGCTTGTTAGCTACCAGTGATGAATAGCGATCGGTTCGTCGAAAGTTGACGACTCGGACACGCGTGATTTCTTGTACGTTTCTCCTTTTAACAGTAAACAGCTTGTTCAAAGATCACAGCGGTACTTGCTATACAATCGGCAATCCGAATAAATTGTTTGCTCTGGAATGAGTCATCTGGAATACCAACACCGTAAAAAATTAGAAGGCAAGATGGTCAAAGGAGTGCTTGTCAACATCGTTGGGAAAAGGAATTGTTATAAATATTAACCAGTTCGAAATAATAAAGTTATGAGCGTATTGTGTTCAATAAATTAATTCGTGCGAATGTTAATGGTTTTAAAGTGATTCTGTATCTTGAGTTCTATTAAAAATTTTTACTAAAAAATTAGATGGCAAGATAATCAAGGGAGTGTTTGTCGACATCGTTGACAGAAGGAATTGTTATAAATGTTAGCCGATTCGAAATAATAAATTTATGAGCGTATTGTGTTCAATAAATTAATTCGTGCGAATGTTCATGGTTTTAAAGTGATTCTGTATCTTGGGTTCTACTACCTATTATCGCTAAAAAATTAGATGACCAGGTGGCCAAGGGAGTGTTTGTCGGCATCGTTGGCAAAAGGAATTGTTATAAACATTAAACAGCAATAGATAATAAATTTATCAATAATTACTATGACGGCGATCGAAATCGAGCGATGTTAGATGGAGTGGGGAGAGTTCCGCGTCGCTGCGTAGCTGCGCCTGAACTCGGCGAGCACTTCTAATCGGTCAGTCAGTCGGGCCGCGGACGGCGGCAGGAGCAGTCCGGTTCTGGGACCAGGGGACCTGGGGCTAGCAGGGACTGACCGGGGATCGACCAGTGGCTGTCCAGTAGCTGTCCAGTTTCACCAACGGTGAGTTTGACCATTTATTTTATTGATCATTTTTTTTTAATTACTTGAAATATTTGGTCTATTTTGTGAGGATTTGTTTCCTGCTTTACAGCACAGGGTGGGCCAAGGGTTTTACAATGCTTTCGTTGATTACCCTTGGGTCCACCATCAACGATTCTGCCCTCGCAACTGATAATTCAACGATCATCGTCGTTTACTATTAAATTACATATTTCTGATTTAAAATTGGAATTCCTCAGATCGGAGTTCCCTCAGGGATTCGCTCACGGCTAGGAAAACCGTGAGTGAGTACGGGGTGTCGCGTCCCCGGGGCACCCGAAGCGCCTATAGCCCGCACTCGTGTGCGGGGTTAGTTTGGCTCTCGTGAGCTGGTGATAGGTTAGCTGGTTTATTTCAATTTGATTACCGCAAGTCACAAGAGGACCCACCAACGAAGTAGTTCTACGAGAACTTCAGTGTATTTTTAAGTTAGTTATATTTGCCGAGTAATTGTCTTAGCGTCACCCTCGAACTAGAGCCTTCTGCTCTGGTTCATGTTTTTTCTTTGCGAATCAAAGCCTTCTGCTTTGATTATCCCTCTTTGTCGATTTAGTTTTCTTTGCGACAATAATGCGTGCGTGCGTTAGTTATTAAGATTGTATACCGTCGTTGTAAATATGTCGAGTAATTATTGCCGTTTAATTTCGTTTAATTTAGTTTAATTTAATTTCATTTAATTTAACTTCACTTTGCTCGGCTCGTTTTCTTTATTCCGACACAGCCTTCTGCTGTGTCGGACCTTGCTTGTATGTACCAGACCGGTTGGTATCGGTACTCGGCGTAAATTCATTGAGACTGGATGGTTGAGAGATCTGTTCACCGTGTTACACCGTGTAAGTGAAAAGTTCTCTCTATCGTAATTCCACCCAAGTTACCTCAACGTAAGTTGTCTGGTAACAGATGGTAACTGGAGTGACACCGTGCGAGCTTTTCTCTTGGTCATCGCTCTCCTTGAGTTCCCGTCGGGTATCGGTGCTGGCTGGAGTTGGGCTGCAAGCATTGTACGCGTTCGCGTCACCCTCGGACCTTTCTCTTTTTGAAAGAATCTGAGCCTTCTGCCTGATTCACCTTTGAGCCCCCGTGGATCGGAGACTTCTTCCCCGATTCATACCTTTTTCCCCGCAATAATTACTCGACATATTGCGTTACTGCGTTAGTATAAGTTCGTCGTTGTTAGGAAAGGGAGCCAGAAGGAATATTGCATTCGTTCTGACTCTCTTTCCGGGTCTCTTGTGCAGCAACCTCCTCGTGGTGAGACCTGGGCAATCGGTATTATGCTCTATTTGTAAGAACTTCTAGTATCTTACAAATAGTGGATAATATCGAGCTAATAGCTGCACACTTAGAATTCGTGTAAATATTGTATCCTAGAGTGTAAGACATGATAGATAACAAATGTATTGAAAGATTTTTAATAAAGATCTTGTAAATTAATATCCCTGATTATTTCAAACCTATTCCCTTCTATGACATTTGTTTAGGCTTGCAATTAGGCTCTTCTTGCTATTCGTTTGTACAGTGGTGAAAAATAGAACACTGTCAAATGTGTATTAAGAAGAGTACATACATCCAAAAGGGATTTTTTTTGTATTTTGTAATTTTGCAATCTTGTAATTTTTCGTCGGGTGGGACGATAAAGAAACGCTAAGCGGGTGGGCGGGTTTCCCTCGCAGCAACCTCTACGCGGTGAGACCCGGGTAATCGTAATTCTTGATTTATATTTTCTTACACAAAGATCAGTTACTCTATAAATTATTAAAAACCGATAATCACATCGAGCTAATGGCTGCGAAAATTAAGCAATTCTTGGACATGATTTCGAACTTTTTCTTTTAAATATTATGATTCTATTTCATGGGTCAACGACCATTGAACGACTCGCTGCAAACCGCGGCACAGACTTAGGATCAGTACAGACATTGCAAGCAATGCATTTTTCTGTCCACGGTTCTGAATTACCGACTCTGTAGAAAATGCTCCTGTACAATAGCGGACTCTATCGAAATGAAGCGGTCAGCTAGCGAACTACATGGCGTTGCAACACAAACGGTGTGTGTCCGAGAATGCTAATTTTACAACGTTGTCAGCTTTAAAAGTGCAATGTTGCCGCATTATATTCACACAAAAACCGTCGATGCTCGCATCGAAGGCGTTTGAGCGATTCCTTTCCTGCTTGTCGGAGCTGTCAAAATTCAGAGACATATTGCTTCTTAATTTAAAATGTAGAATTTTCAATCATAAACACGATTATCAAACGATCATCTGAATATTTGCTGACTTATTCAAAAAAACTTTTTAATTTTTTAAATTAATCTAATAAACACAATTAACTGCAACTTAAATTGTCAAAATATAGTGAATTCTTATTTGTATAGGCATAAAAAATGCCTGTTTTATTAAACTTGCAAGTCGTTATTTTAAAAGACAATAATAATAAATATGTGTGTACGCATTAAATAATTGTAAAGAAAGTAGAGCATTAGTTTAAAATATGTAAAATTATTGCAATATACTTTCTTTAATAATACGAGCAATATAACAAAATTAATTTTACTATAGTTCGTATTTTTATTATTCATTCTTCGTAAATACTATTTTCTCTGTTCAAATATACGCGCCATATTCATGTATAACTTCCAAATCATATTAAACATCCGTAGTAAAAATGAAGTATACGGAATATTCAGTTCTTACTAATACGCCTAAATTCGCGAATTATCGGTAACAGTGAGCGCGACACCGAAATGGTACGGGGGCTCTTAGAGTCCCCCGAAGCGTGGACAGAAAAATCTATAAGCTGCAATGTCTGTACTGATCCTAAGTCTGTGTCCTAAGTCTGTGTATAAGAGTAGACCAACACAGACCTGTGTCAAATACAAATAGCTAACTATATCGATTATCATGAAATGTTACAATCTCCGATTTTTCAATGTTTTGGCGTTGGTTTTAAAGGACAAAAAATTCCTAGAAATATTATACATACGAAAGTACTAAAACATAATTTTAGAAAAATCAAGAATTCTTACTTCAATTTTCATATTGAGATACCTCAATTTGAACTTGAAAATATTTTACAACCGCACATTATTTCCTTACAATCGTTTTTATACATAAAGAATCGATCTGTGGGAACAAAAATATGTTGCTGAACAGATGGTCAAGGGACTGCTTGTCGACATGGTTGACAAAAGGAATTGTTATATATATTAACCAGTTCGAAATAATAAATTTATCAGTGTATTATGTTCAATAAATTAATGCGTGCGGATGTTCATGGTTTAAAAGTGATTCTGTATTTCGAGTTCTATTAAAAATTTGTACTAAAAAATTAGATGGCCAGGTGGTCAAAGGAGTGTTTGTCGACATTGTTGACAGAAGGAATTGTTATAAATATTAGCCGATTCGAAATAATAAATTTATTACTGTATTGTGTTTAATAAATTAATTCGTGAAAATGTTCATGGTTTAAAAGTTATTCTCTATCTCGGGTTCTACTACCTATCATCGCTAAAAAATTAGATGACCAGGTGGTCAAGGGAGTGTTTGTCGGCATCGTTGGCAAAAGCAATTGTTATAAACATTAAACAGCCATAGATAATAAATTTATCAATAATTACTAACACGGCGATCGAAATCGCCGGAGTGGAAATAGATGGAGTGGGGAGAGTTCCGCGTCGCTGCGCAGCTGCGCCTGAACGCGGCGAGCACTCTCAGTCAGTCAGTCAGTTGGGCCGCGGACTCCGGCCCGGGCGGTCCGACGGGTCCGACTGAGTGATCGCGAGTGAACGCGAGTGATAGTGAGTGACCAGTGGCTGACCAGTGGCTGTCCAGTGGCTGTCCAGTGGCTGTCCAGTGGCTGTCCAGTAGCAGTCCAGTAGCTGTGCAGTTTGGTGAGTTTGGCCAATTTTTTTTTTTTATTTGTGATGGTTTACTTTGCGAGAGTTTATTTGTTGCTTTACAGCACAGGGTGGGCCAAGGGTTTTACAATGCTTATGTTGATTACCCTTGACCCACCTTCAACGATTCTGCCCTCGACCGTTAATTCAACGAACATCGTCGTTTATCATCAAATTGTATATTCCTGATTTAAAATTGGTATACCTTCGATCGAAGGTCCCCCAGGGGCTCACTCACTTGACCGTGAGTGAGTACGGGGTGTCGCGTCCCCGGGGCTCCCGAATCGCCTATAGGCCGCACTCGTGTGCGGGATTAGTTTGGCTCTCGTGAGCTGGTGTTAGGTTGGCTCTCGTGAGCTGGTTAGATTCGCACTAGTGTGCTTGGTAGGTAGGCCGCACTCGTGTGCGGGGTTAGTTTGGCTCTCGTGAGCTGGTTAGATTCGCACTCGTGTGCGGGGTAGGCAGGCCGCACTCGTGTGCGGGGTTAGTTTGGCTCTCGTGAGCTGGTTAGATTCGCACTCGTGTGCGGGGTTTGTAGGCCGCACTCGTGTGCGGGGTTAGTTTCGTTCTCGTGTGCGGGGTTAGTTTGGCTCTCGTGAGCTGGTTAGATTCGCACTCGTGTGCGGGGTTTACAATTACTCTTCATCACATATTCATCATCGTTGTTTTAATTGCTCGACATCTAATTGAATTTTGTTTCTGAAATTTCATAAGATCATCTTCTAAAAATTGATATTTCTTATTTAAATTTGGCATTCCTCCGATCGGAGGTCCCTCAGGGGCTCTCTCAGGGATGGGGGAACCGTGAGAGAGTACGGGGTGTCGCGTCCCCGGGGCTCCCGAACCGCCTATAGACC